>VUQH01073288.1:17963-35819 GCA_015106775.1 Etroplus canarensis | reverse complement strand
CTCACACACACAGACACACACTCACTCACACAGACACACACTCACACACACACACAGACACACACACACACACACACACACACACACACTCACACACACACACACACACAAACACACACACACACACACACACACACACAGACACACACACTCACACACACACTCACTCACACAGACACACACTCACACACAGACACACACACACACACACACTCACTCACACTCACACACACACACGCACTCACACACACAGACACACACACTCACACACACACACACACACAAACGCACGCACACACACACACTTAATATAGTTGTTATGAATGTTAAAGTTTGGACTTTAAGATACTGTAGTGAGCATAACAGCAAAGCGTTGGTGTCAATTACCAAAAGTACATTATGATGCACAGAGCAAGGGCATAGCACAGAACTCTGGGGCCTATACATAAGTACTGTCTGTGGGCCTTTCTTGATCCATATCTATTTATTTATTTTGACAGATGACTGAGTCAACAACTGTATACAACAATCTGTAGTGGTCATTTGAGTAGCCAAGAATGAACTGCTCACTACATTTAATAAAAGCCTACATGTCCATTGATCTTCACAGTTTGAAATCACCCTGAATTTCAACCCCATTTCTCAACATACAGTGGGCTACAGATAAGTTGTGGTTAAGTTTTGCCTTGAGTATCAAGCTTGAGAGTGCATTACTTCCTTCATTTTTTTAACTATTTATAATTCTAATGATTAAGAAGTTTAAAATGCATTCTTAGTCTTTTAACAATTCTAACACATCTTTCCTAACCTAAAGCATGTAGGCCAAAAATATAAATAATTAAAATTCGCCTCAGTTTGATTTGGTTGTCTGAATTTTTTAGACTTTATTGTGGTCAAGGCTGAAATTGTTAAAGAGTTTATGGAATCTTTTTCACAAGAGTTGCTACAGCTTTAAATCAAGGAAGAGGAAATTAAAATTGCTCAGTATTACTCTACTGAAGTTGACCCTAAGCAGACAAGAGAACCTAAAAAGTATCATAAAGGCAAACTTGCAAGATATTGTTGTGTTGTTGGATGGGGGTGGTGGATCTGCATGTACTACAGATACCAGTACTATTTTACCTGTTTTGACTTTAGAACAGCCGAAGGAACTGTTGCTTTTGAAACTGGAACATGATAAAGAACTGGAAAAAATGAAATATAAAAAAGAACAATTGAAATTGGGCTTGGAACTGCAAAAACTGGCTCTGATTGGAGGAGGCAAAATGTCTGCTATGACTGAGAAGAGCAATGTCACATGTTTTGATGTTGCTAGTAGTTTGAAGTTGTTGCCAAAGTTTAATGAAAAAGATGTAGAGACTTTCTTTTGTTTGTTTGAGCACGTTGCCTCTTTAAGAGGTTGACCTGGTGAGCAACAAACTTTAATGCTTTACATTCTCCCTTTACAGGTAAAGCACAAGAAGCTTATTCCTCTTTATCAGCAGTAGACTGAAAAGATTGTAATACCATGAAGGTCTTGAAGGTATATGAGTTAGTTCCTGATGCATATTTCCAATGTTTCAGGGGGTGGCAAAAGACTGCCAAACAAACATACCTGAAATTTGCAGAGGATTTTGCTTTGCTCTTTAACCGCTGGTGCTCTTCATCTGAAGAAAAAACATTTGTCAGACTGTGTGATATGATAGTTCTAGAGCAATTCAAACAGTTGGTGCCAGAGTATGTTTGTAGTCCTAGCTGATGAATATGTGTTGACCCACAAGCATATCTTTGGTGAGCAGTACGAAGACAAGACCATGAAAACAGAGTCTGGGCTGCCAAAGTCAGATCAAAATCTGCATGAGAGAAGTGACCCTGAAGTTTGTAATTATTGCCAGAAGGTTCATTGGAGTAAAAACTATCCTTTGCTAAAAGGTAAGATAAGATGCAATATGTGAAGTCAGCTGGTTTGGCTGCACATGTTCGTGGCCTTACAGATGGCGACATGGAGAGATGAAGCTTAAACCGGTAGAAACTTCTCAGGCTCTTTTGCCTGGTTGTGTGCCTGAGCCACATGGTTTTACTGAAGCAGACCATGCAGTGTCTACAGCTTGTGCCGTGACCCGTTCAATGACTGCTGCTCTGACTGATGGTGATGTGCGTTTACAAAAGTCTTCTAATTTAACAAAGTTTGCATTGTCACTCCCTGCTGATCTTTCTCTTTCCCAGCCTGAACTGATAAAGGAACAAAGGGAGGATCCATCTCAAAGAGGTGTAAAACCTGGTGTTTTCTACAGTACATCTCAGGTAGGGAAAATTAAACAGGGGAATAATCTCCATGATGGCCTCTTGTTTAGAGGGTGGGTCCCTCATGATGAGACATTTAGTCGAAATCCTGTTGTGGGACACATAGGCGTTAGGAAATCCTACAATCGTGTGCTCCAGCACTTTTTCTGGCCCCGTATAAAACATGACATATCTGCATTCATACAGTCTTGCCAAGTTTGGTCAGGTTATTAACAAACCCAATCAAACTATAAAACCTGCTCCAGTGTATCCAATACCTGTGGTGACTCAGCTCTTTGAATATTTGATTATTAATTGCGTGGGTCCTCTTCATCAGATTGCTCACATTTATTAACAGAAATGTGTCAGGCAAGCAGATATCCAGCTATATATCCACTGTGTTCCATTACTGCAAAATCTGCAGTCAAAGCCATACGCCAGTGTATATCTGTGTTTGGGATTCCTAAGATGGTACAGAGTGATTGAAGATCAAATTTTACATTTAAGTTGTTTGCCCAGGTCTTCAAACAGTTTCACATAAAGCAAAACAGGGTCATAGCATACCATCCACAGAACCAAGGTGCACTTGAACGCTTTCATCAGCATTTGAAATTTTGCTGCATACTTATTGCAAAAAGATGAAGGCAGATTGGGAGCAAGGGTCAGTGTGGCTCTTGTTGACTGCTAGAGAAGTTGTTCAGGAAAGTACAGGATTTAGTCCCAATGAACTAGTGTTTGCACACGGTCTGTGGTCCTTTTGTCTTTGATTACTGATCAGTGGATGTCCAATGGTCCTCTCCAGAATTTGATCACACATGTCAGTGGGTTTAGACAACAAATCTATGAGGTGGAGGAGATTGTAAAAAAAACTGCAAGGTTCACAGGGAAAAATGAAGAAGCTGTTTGACCACAACAAATAGAGTTTGGTGTTCAGTGCAGGTGGCCAGATCTTAGTTTTGTTACCTCTTGTAAAGTCTCCATTTCAGGCTATGTTCGTTGGTCCCTGTTGTGTAATCAAGTGGGTGTCTGAACAAAATCATCTGATTTAAAAGCCAAATTTAAAAAAAAAAAGGCTATTAAAAACTGTCATGTTAATCTACTTGAACTTTATTATGTTGTTGTGATTCTAGATACAGCTGTTCAAGCTTGCCCAGCTCAGTTTACATGTAAGAATAGAATAGAACTTTATGTAATAATACATCAGCATGCAAGGAAGGAGAAAAAATATCTGAAGAGTTGCTACAACCTGGACTAAAACTCAGACTGTCATGACCTGTGTCTGTGTGCCTCCCCGTTCGTTTTCACATCCTGTTTTATTTTGAAACCCACTCTGTCTGGTGCCCCTGCGTCTATTTACTTCCTGTTTCCCAATTGTCGGGAGCTGTGCACCCCTCCCTCCTGTGTCTATTGGCCCACTTGTTTGTGTATTTATTCCCTCGCCCTTGTCTGCTTGGTGTCGCTTCCTCGTCTGAGTTACTTTGCCAGTGTGTGTGTTCATGGATGTAGCTGCTTTCACTCCTCTTTGCATCACAGCTGCATCATTCCCTCACCATGTCTTCCAGCCGTTGTGCTCCGTCTTCACTCTTCCCTGGACTTTGTGTTTGTTATTTTTGGCAATAAAGCCTTTTTATGTACTCCGGCTGCCTTCGAGTCCTGCATATGGGTCCACACCCACACACCCACCAGCCAGACATGACACAGACACTCTGGAAAAGTTGCATAGACTATTTAGATGACAAAAAAGAAACAACTGGTTGAGCTTCTTCAGAAGTATTTATATTTGTTTTCAGACAAATATATTTCCGACTTGCTCCAGTTTGTAAAAACAAAAAATGAAAGGGTTTTGTTACAGCTACAACTCTGTTATATTCCTATAGTCCTAGTTCTGATGCACTGTTAAAAGTGTTTCTGCAGGATCCAAGGTTGCTTGGTCGCTAACACTAGGAGGTAAGGAAGAAAATGGGAAATATGTTATGATAACGGGGGTACTTGTCATGGTTCGTATTTTAGTTTATTTTTGGAGCTTTTCTTCCTTTTTTTCCTGTTCCCTGCCTAATGTCTCCCCTGCTAGTGCTCTCCATCTCTGTCTGCGTCATGTCTTGTCTTATTTTGAAGTCCCGCTGGTTTGGTGTACTGCTTCCTGTTTACTTTCTGCCCTGATTGTGCCCAGCTGTGTTCCCTTCCCACCTGTTGCCTGTCAGTCGTCTGGTCCTCATCTATTTAAGTCCTGTCTTCCCGTTTGCCCCTTGTCGTGTCATCCTGGTATTCCACCTGGTGTTTCCTCGTTCGTGTCTCCCTGTGATCTCTCTGACCATCCTCCCAGGTCTGATGCGTTTTTCAGCCTGTGGAGGATATTCTGTTCTTCCTGGATAGTCTTCGAACTGTTTATCTTGTGAGTTGGCAAATAAAGACTGTTTTGAGTTTATCCTCCTGTCTGTGAGTCCTGCATAATGGTCCACGCCTCCAACACCATGACCCACTGTCACGGTGAGTGAAGGTGAGGTTTGGTGTGGACCCATGATGCAGTACCGCAGAGACAGGATAGTAACTAAAATAGGCTTTATTTTGCCACAAGGGAAACAAAGTCCAAAAACCACCCGGGATGGAAGCCGGGGGAAAAAATCCAAAAGAGGGAAGACACAGGTAGGGTGACGAAGACGATGATGACGAGACTACTTCAGCAACATCAATGACCGGACAAGGGAGAGACGAGGAGACAGAACTTAAATAGACGGAGACAACCAATGAGAGGATGACAGGTGGTAGGGAACACAGCTGAGACGATTAAGGAAAGGGGAGTGTCAGGGACCAGACAGACTACCAAAATAAGACGCAGACTATGACAAAGACATCTAGGGAAGAAGGGAGGCAGGAAGCCAGGGAAGGAGAAAGAAAGGGAACAAGAGCTTGGAAGAGGGGACCAGACAGGGGAACCATGACACCCACCATGACAGTATGACATGACCAGTAGTGGACCCCGCACACCGCACCCTCACTGCGGAGGAAATACAGCTACGGTTTGTCATGTTGCGAGACAGTCTTCAGGCCCTGGAGCATCCACTGAATCCAAGGCGCAGGCTGTCTACTCTCCTAGACATCCTGGATGCCTTTCATTCCCGGCCTCACCTTCAACACGTCCCCGGGTGTTTGGATTTCTGGCATTATGCCTTTGAGGTGAGTTGTCAGATGCTGGTGGAGCTTGGCATAGACAACTATTCGCCCCCACCTTCTCCACTTGTGTCTTGGCTTTCCAGTGGCTCCCTCTTTTCCACGCTGCTGTGCATAACGGAGGAGATGCTGGAAGGAGCCGCAGCCTCTTCCCTGCCTGTTCCGGCTCCGAGGGTGAGTCCCTGAGACCTGTTTTGTGCTGGCCCTGAGGCTGACAGTCATCAAACCAGAGGAGGACGCGTGGGAGCTGTCAGTGCCGGAGGAGCGGTACGTGGTCAAGCAGCCAGCCCATCTCGAGCCGGAGCTGCAGGAGCAGAACGACCCAGTTCCTGGGCTGGCCATTAAGAAGAGACAGTGCACCAGACGGTGCCACCCCAAGCTGTGAGCCCCGGAGCTGCCGGCGTCGGAGGAGCTGCGCGCCCCTGATCTGTCACCGCTTTGGCCAGAGGAGCTGCGCGCCCCTGATCTGCCACCGCTTTGGCCAGAGCAGTCGCCAGAGCTCGGGCTGCAGGAGCAGCTCGGACTATTGCCCTCATCTGAGCTCGCACTGCAGGAGCAGCTCAAGCAGCCGGCCCCATCTGGACTCTTGCTGCCTGAGCAACCACCTGAGACTGAGCCCCAGGTTTGTTTTTCTTTTACTGAGCCTCAGGCGTGTTTCCCTTTGTCTGAACCCCTGGGTTGTTTTTCTGCACCCCAGGGATGTTTTTCTTTTTCGGGGCCTAAAGAGACTGGGGTTGAACCTGGACCTGTAGAAACTGATTTAGACTCTGGGCTCCAGGTTTTTGTTTTTTAGTCAGGGCCTCTTTCGGGTGTATTTAATTTTAAGCCCCTTGCTTGTGTTCATTTGTATGAGCCCCCATTTTGTTTTTCTAAATTAGGCCTCTCTCTGTCTGTTTTTCTGCCCGTTCCAACCTTTTGTGTTTATTCATTTGGGCTCCCTCTTTCTGTTCTGAAGTCAGAGCCGCCAGTTTCTGGTTCCCTGGCAGAGCTCCCTCCTGCCTGCCTGCCTTTGCGTTCTGGGTCTGAGACTCTCTCTCCTTGCTCAGCTACTGAGTTCTCTCTCTTCGCTCACTGCCGCAGGAGCTCTCTCGTCGCTCTCTGCTGCGGGCACATTTAGGTTGCCTTCTACTCCCACTGAGCCACCCATCTTGCTCCCAGCTGAGGAGGGCTATCTATCCCCTTCTGCTGAGGGGATTCTGCCATCTCCTCTGGCCGTTGAAAGTAGTCCTCCTCCTCCTCAAGCCGATTAGAGTTCTCTCCCTCCTTTAGCTGTGAGGCGTTTTCGGCCTCTTCCAGCTGAGGAGAGTTTCTTTTCACCTCCAGCTGGGGTTGTTTCCTTTCACTTCCAGCTGGGGTTGTTTCCTCTTCTCCAGTAGTAGAGGAGGGCTATTTTTTGCCTGCTCCTCGAGCTGCGGGGAGCTGTTTTTTGAATCTAGATACAGCTGCGGGGAGTTCTCTTTCATCTCCAGCCGCTGCAAGCGTCCCATCTCGTTCTGCCACAAGAGCTCTCACCCGGCCTCCTCCTTGACTGCCCGAGAGGTGGTCTCCGAGCAGAGGTGGTCTTCCTTCCCTCTTGGCCTGGTGACACGTGCATTTCCCTCTTTTGGACCTCTTTCGTCCCGGAACTTCTGCCTTTTTCCTGTGAGCTCCTCATTTTATTTTGTTCCCTCTGGCCAGATCCCCCTCCTGTTTTTTTCTGGTTTGGTTTTGGGGCATCAGGGGGTACTTGTCATGGTTCATATTTTAGTTTGGTTCTGGAGCTTTTCTTCTTTTTTTCCTGTTCCCTGCCTCATGTCTCCCCTGCTAGTGCTCTCATTCTCTGTCTGCGTCATGTCTTGTCTTATTTTGAAGTCCTGCTGGTTTGGTGTACTGCGTCCTGCGTCCGACAACAGAGGCAACGGATAGTGATTCCGGGTGGTAATTTGATTCAAACCTCTGTAGTCAATGGAAGGACGGAAGGAGCCATCTTTCTTCCCCACGAAAAAGAATCCGGCGCCCACCAGAGACGACGATGGTCGGATGATGCCCGCCGCGAGAGAGTCATGGATGTATTTCTCAATGCTCTCCCTTTTTGGTTTGGAGAGGCTGTAGAGGCGGCTAGTGGGCAGTGGTGCACCCGGGAGGAGGTCGATGGAGCAGTCATATGGGCGATGAGGAGGAAGAGACAGGGCGAGATCTTTCCGGAACACAGCCTCCAGGTCATGATAGGCCTTGGGAACAGAGGAGTGGTCTGGTGGTTCCTGATGAACGGAGGTCTGCGGAAGCGAGGGTGGAGAAGCAGAGCGCAGACAGTTCTGGTGGCAGTGGAGGCCCCAGCCAGTTAGCTTATTTTCAGTCCAGTTTATGGAAGGATTATGTTTTCTCAGCCAGGGACAACCGAGGACTAAAGGTGTCTGAGGTGCATCAAACAGATAGAGCTCAACGAGCTCGTGGTGGTTGCCAGAGAGGAGCAGTGGAACAGGTGCGGTGCGGTGAGTAACGTGGGCAAGAAGGGCGCCATTAAGGGCTGGATCGTTCTGTCATGTTGGGATCAGGTGCAGAACTCAAATGCAAAACACAGGCAGTAAAAGTTCACAGTATTTATTAATAATGCAAAGGGGCTGCACGCTGGATCAGAGGCAGGGCAGAGCCGGCAGGAAACCACAGAGGAAGACAGGTGTAGCGAGAGCTCAGCCAGAGCTCGGAGGAAGGCGAGGAATGAAGAAGCGAGAGCTGCTGCATCTCGGAAGCTGAGAAGGCAGCAGTGGCAGGAATCACTCTCAACGATCCGGTGACGAGCCGTGCCCGCCGCCAGCTTAAGAATAGCTCTCCAGTTCGCTAGGTGGATGAGCGACAGGTGCGGCAGCCAGGACTCCCAGGTGAGCCCTGCAGGTAATTAGGTCAGGGCCGCCACACCTCCTGGAGAGCAAATGGGAGAGAGAGAGAGAGGGAGGAGAGAGCACAGGCAGACAAAACAAAACACAAAACACGACAGGCCAGCCAGGAGGCGGAGGACATTAAGACTGTGAACCTGTTAGTTGCACACTGCTCACCTTTTTTGAAAATGTGTTAACAGCTAACTTCCCTCAGTTTGATTTCTCTTCCCCTCTTTTCTTAAATTTCTTGGTACCCCAACTTCACTTTCTTGGGGGAAAGCCATGACTCATGGTTGGCATCAGCAGTCACATAGACAGAAATCAGTTGTGCTGTAAAAGGGAGCCCCAGTGGGTAGTAAATCATTTTGAAAATGCTGAAAGTGGCATCAGAGAACCTCCATTATTTAATGGAATCCAAGTTCAGTTAACCATTCAGTTTATTTAGGCAATTTAATTATGACAATTACTGAGAAATAAAAATTACAAGCAAAATCAAAATTCATTCCAGGCTTGCAAGGATCCCTAACCCCCCACTGGGGTCCTGGGTAGCCAGTCCCATTTTTTTCCCTCCACTACTGCACTCTTGGTACAGAGGCTGCTGTTATTAAAAAAGTCTTTTTGATGTGGACTTCATAAATAGACTTCTATCATTCACAAAAATGTAACAGTCGTAATCTCAACTGCCCTTATTCTGCTCATGTTTACCAGAAGTTTGAGGCTCTGCCTATTCACTGATGCAGCAAAAACCTACAATAAATTAAATGTCAACTTTTATGCAATCCAGATACATGCCTGTCTGGATGGACACATATTTCACCCAAGAGTTACAGAAATGGTTTTTATAAATGTCACCTTATATTGAAGCTTTGGACATAAGCAGAAGTGCACAGTGAGGAAAACTGCACAGACAAAGGAAGACGCATGTCTGCCTTTACCTTTTGTATCTTGACTTCTATAGGGAAACTAATTAATCCACATTCAGCAACTACCCAATAATTATTAATTAGCTAATTACACCTTGCTCCTAATTAGATAATATTATTACTATACACAATCTCACCATTGTAATGGTAACTGCAACATGAAAATTGAGCTTCAGATAAGGGACGCAAGAGCAAATTTGGATAAGAGGATCTCTAAATGAGAGGCTGTGCATGGCTGAATCAAGGCAAAGAAGTGAAAATAAATACGTGAATAAATCCGTGTGCACAGAGACAATGGCAAATTATCTTAGAAAAGAAACATTTTTTGTGTGTTTTATTAAGAGTGTTAAGAGCCCCGAAGCATAAATTTTTGTTTCCTTAGTTCTATTTTGTCACTGGGAGACATTTTTCAGTGTGGAGACAGAGGGTGAAAAATAGCTTTATAGATCATTCACTTGATGAAATGCTTTACATTCAGATGGTTCAGGGAGCCTTTGAGGATTATAGAGATGCTGTCAAATATATTTGACAGTAAACAGCACAACCAATATTTTCTGAGACTGCCAAAGTTTTTCAAACGATTGGACAAATATACTGAGTGATTTAAAACATGCATCGGACACAGTTGGGAGCACTGCTGCTATTAGAGTCTTTATGGTAAAAGCGGCTCTTTGGGTCTGAAAAAGTGAATGGCAGTCTGGTTGGCTAGATGCATTTTCTTGAGGAATGTTCATCCAATTATAGCCAAAGATCCATGCAGTTCACACAAAGAGTGAAATTTTGCTCCTGCAGGGCAAAATGTTGTGCCCGCCTAATAACTCTGACGTAATCATTTTCTCATTGTTCAGAGGCAGCAGCAGAAGATGCACAGACTTAAAATCAGAGTCCTTTCAATAATGATACATAAAAATCAGAGTAGACATAGAAAACAATGCCTCACTGTCAGCCACCGTTGGAGTGTAGAGCCAAGCGGGAGAGTCTGATGCTACAGAGCTCTGCCTCCCTCTGTTGGCTACGTATTTAACAAATGTGTGAACAAAAGCTTTGCAATTATGGAGTAGAACACAGTACTTTATTATTTTTATTTAATACAAGATGGGGCAGAAACAAATGGTTGCTGTACTGTGAAGGCGTGAAGGCTGTGTGTCAGTTTTTTGTTCATGTAGAAAATCATCTGTGTAACACGTCTAGGTGTGCAGGCAAACCATTTCCTGTTATTTCGCACGCAGCAGAATCAGAATACTTGCACTGAACTTTGATTAAATGTTCTCTCTCAGAAACCTGTTATTATTTATCAAGCTTATTTTGAGATTAAGGAAAATTTAAATGACACATTGTATATGCATCCCTTAATAACATCAAAGTGCTCCTAAGTGTTTTCATATTGTGTTTAATTTTTGCTTTATCCTTAAATAGCTTAAATACAAAATATCCACCTTGGCTTTGTTTTGAAATGAGGAGAGTTTGCAGTGCAGTTTGGCTCATTAATCTCAGGTCTAAAGAAAGTCATATTCATAGCTGAATGCCATGTGCTATTTAGTAGCTAGGAGCATTTCTCAGTATTCAAACACAATTAATTACAGGTAAGCAGCAATAATATCTGGCTTAGACTACATGGAATTGCTCTGTCTCTCTATATAATGCAGTCTCTAATTAATATGATTACAGGGGGGGTTTAACAACAAACCTGTATGCTTGCATAATGTGTTCTTGTCCACAAGCAGTTTCTATCCAAGTTTTCACACATGATTCTGCCAAGTTAAAAGCATTAAAACATCGTGAATTTGAAGGATGCAATGTTTTTTAATCATTCATTTACAAAGAAACTAAAAACAGGGGGGCACATATTAACAGGTGCCAAACGCTTGTCTTTTATGGTGCATTTTGGCTTGTCTGGGTTTTTTAAACAGTTTTCGTACACACAGAGCAACAACTATCCTACTGTCATTCTGCAGAGATAAAGGGATGAAAGCATCTCTGAAAGCACTGACACCTGCTGACAGATAGATGAGACAGGGAGGATACACATCACTCTGAAACAAGAAACACAGACAAAGTTGTAATAATATGACAGTTATAGTTAAGCTTGTTGTTGTTGTTTCTGTTAACTTTGATTCGATCACATAATATGCATATGCAGTTAGACACATGCATGAGCACAGGGCAGCCTAGCCCCATAAAAGATATGCTCCTGATAAGATTTTAGAAAATATTTTGGTTTTTTGTTAGTTTTGTTTGTTTTTGTTGTTGTTTTATGAATGGCTGTACTTGAAGACAAATGATACAGTATGACAGACAGGCAGACTGATGATGTCTCAAAATGAAGACTAAGGTGCATTTTGCCCAGTCTTTTCTTGATATCTTTCTACATATTGACTGACTGAAAGAAGAAAGAGAGCTTTTAAAAAAAACACTTCTGTTTGATGCTTCTAACTTTATGAAGACGCTTTGGGGAATTCTTGTCTTATCATGCCCGTGACTCAGCACAACAGGATCCTGATCTGTAAAGGAAAAGCTTTTCAGAGGTTGAAACCTACACTGAGCCTTGAACCCAGATCCGTTCCATCAACTCCTTCAGGATAAACAACAAACTGGAAGTAGGACCTCATGAAAGTTCTTTGCAAAAGCCTGTAGTTCATAGCAGTAAATGAGTTAGGAATGAGCTTATCCTAATAAGCATTTTATGTATGTGTGTTTAGATGTTCAGATGCTTTGGCCATGTAGTATTAAATGGAAGTCATAAGTTAGCAGGAAGAGAAGGATATTTTTTGTCTTTCAAAACTAGATTCATCACTCCATAAGTCCTGTTGCCACTCATTTTCAGTCCAGTTCTTGTGTAATTAGGCATACCTCAGCCCCTGCCCCCCCTCCTTTTTTTTCTCTTCCTTAAGAATGGCTTCTTTACAGCCACCCTTCCACTGAGACCATTTCTGATGAGGTTTTGGGAAAAAAGTATGCACCAGCTGAAGGACCACATGCATCTCTCATGTCCCGTGTCATTTCTTTGCTGGATTTTTTCATATTTCTTAAGGACATGACGTTCAGATGCTGTTCATCTGATGTAGACAGGTTTTTAGGACTTTTAGGACTTTCTTTTGTCCTCCATTTGTCTAGTTTCCTCACATTTTTAAGGCAAGTGAGGTAAAATGACTGGACTGGAAATGAGTGAAAAGGCAGCCAGTCTCCAAAGAAAATTGTTGAAAGACCTTCAGAAAACCTGGACAACTACTGCTTAAGACCACTTTTAAAAATTACAAGAAAGTCTGGCTCCTCGAAAGCACAATAGAAAGAAGTGAGGGGTGACTTGAGACTTTTGCGCAGTACTGCATAATTTAGTTAAACGGTAAAGAGTTCTGTAAGGCTGCACACACAGGACAAAAACTGATTCAAGCAAGGCTCTTGAGTCACTGTGCAAACACAAAAAAGCAGTTACAGCTGCATGATGCTTACTGTCAACATGGACTTTGCACAGAAGAAGAAAGAAGGGCAAATCTACATGAGCGGTAAATCTAATAATAGCCTGCACTTATTGTGGCTGTTTTGCTACATGGAGGACTTGCATATGCACAATGCTGATACATAATTTGAATGCATATGTTGATTGAGCTTCTACGAATTGCTTTGATTGCTATGTTTAAGATGTTATTCAGTTAAGTATTTACAAATAGCTCCTGCATTACCAGCATATGAATGAGGACTGGGTAAAAATGCAGACGCTTAAAACTTTTAGCATCATTTCATATCATAAGTGTTAGTACAGTAGCTGATGGAAATTAATTGGAAGATTTGGCAGTGCATTCTTTCTGTTGCACTTGTGGGCCACTGTGGTTAATGAAATGAGTTTTAAAATGTAATAAAATAACAGTACATCAAAAGTAAACAACAGGCTCAGAGTTGGCTTGCCTGAGTTTCTTTCAACTGCAACAGACTACAAAAAACATCATCCAAAAACCTGAGCACAGAGGAGCCAGTGACAAAATGTAGTTTATACAAATGTGACACAACACTTAAGCTAACTTTCAAACTTCTTATAAGTAATTCTCAATTAGT
This sequence comes from Etroplus canarensis, assembly GCA_015106775.1. NCBI lineage: Eukaryota > Metazoa > Chordata > Actinopteri > Cichliformes > Cichlidae > Etroplus > Etroplus canarensis. Next base: position 22,561 of record VUQH01073288.1, on the reverse strand, counting down.
CAAGTCATGGAGTTAAAAAAGCAACCAATATCATATTTTCTCTTGCTGCTGTAAAATAGGTCGTATGCCAGGATAATTCCAGGATGCCAGCTATCTCCCTACTCTCTCTCTGTTCAGGGTTTTGTTCAAGAGTGAGAGGAACACCTCTACACGCAAGGTGAGGAAACTTCCCTCTCAGAGAATGCATTAGTCACCACTCTGCATGACCTTCAGACAATTCTTTGCGCCTCCACTGGATATATGCTCACTTACAGATTAGTTAATTATTGGTGTCATTGTGGTACAATATTAACTCAAGTACTGCTTATTAGCTCATCTCATTTGAAGGCCTTTATGATTGTAGTTTATAGTGTCTTACGGGGAAATCTCGACCAGCGCGAGTAGGATGAAGAAACATGTAGAACGTTAACATATGCCTGCCTGGACAAACTCAACTGACATGTAAATCTATAAAAATGCATATCAAACCCTCACAGATATGCAAATGGAAAGTAGGAAGTGACTAGGCGTCTCCCCTTTTATGCCTCCTAAAAACTAATGATTAACTTGTGAATCAGTAAAGGCAACCAGAACTTAATACCTGTACTCTGTTTTCTTGTTTTTACTTTAAGCAGAAAATGTTGATGGCAGTCATAAAAAAGAGTGCTGATTATAATAAACTCAGATAGTATATGGAAACAGAGTGATGATGGTGTAGAAATGATGACTTTGGAGAGTGTTTGAAATCTATGCTTAATCATATTACCACAAACTAAGACAGCGCTTTGTTGGGAACTGCAGTGACATTTTGCAGCAACCATTAGCTGCCCTGTGAAAAGCTAAGTACACCACATAATTCAGTAGCTTATATAGCCACCTATAGCAGCAATAACCTGTAGGCATTTATCAGTCTCTCACATCGTTGTGGAGGAATTTTGGCCAACTTAGCATTACAAAGTTGCCTCAGCTCATTGAGATTTGCAGAAATTCATTCTGATTTTTTTCAGCCATTCTGTCATAAATTTGCTGGTGCACTCGGGATTATTGTTCTATTGTATGACAGTCTCTGACACGCTTTTGCTGTGTGACAGATGGCCTCACATTTGACTCAAATATGTTGGCATACAGAGGAGTTCACGGTCGACTCATTGACTGAAAGGTGCCCAGATCCAGTGGCTGCAAAACAAGCTCAAATATCACCACTCCACCACCTTGCTTGACAGGCTGTATGATGTGTTTGTGATGATATGCTGCGTTTGGATTTCACCAGACACGATGTTGTGCACTTTTTTCTCCTCTGTCCAAAAGGACATTGTTTCAGAAGTTTTGTTGTTTGTTCAGATGCAACTTTGCAAACCTAAGCCTTCATTCATAGGACTTGGGACTGCATAAAACCCTGTGAAATATTTCTTTTTCACATGACTATACATTGCGTGCACAATTATTAGGCAAGTGCGTATTTTAACCATATCATCATTTTTATGCATACTTTCCAACTCCAAGCTGAATAAACTTGAATGCCTATTGGATTTAAGCCTACAAGGTGATGTGCATTTGTGTAACGAGAGAGGGTGTGGGCTTAGGAGATCAACACCCTATATCAGGTGTGCACAATTATTATTCAGCTTCTTTTCCTCAGGCCAGAAAGAGATCTAATGGACTCTGAAAAGTCAAAAACTATAAAACATCTTTTGGTGGGACGCAGCATTCTTGAAATTGCCAAGATATTAGGGTATGACGACGCAAATTAACTGCCAAAGATTTGAGAAGAATCAAACATGAAGCTACCAAGAACCCATTATCCTCCAGTGCTGTCATATTCCAGAACTGCAACCTACCTGGAGTGTCCAGAAGTACAAGGTGTTCAGTGCTCAGAGACACGTCCAAGGTAAGAAAGGCTGAAACCCGACCACCACTGAACAAGACACATATGTTGAAACACCAAGAATGGGCCAAGAAATATCTGAAGACAGATCTTTCAAAGGTTTTATGGACTGATGAGATGAGTGATTTTTGATGGACTAGATGAATGGGCCCGTGGCTGGATCAGCAGTGGGCATAGAGCTTCACTCTGACACAGACGCCAGCAAGGTGGAGGTGGGGTACTGGTATGGGCTGGAATTATTAAAGATGAGCTTGTTGGATCTTTTTGGGTTGAAGATGGATTCAAATTTCCTCCCTGGGATTATTAAAGTATTCTGATTCTGAAACTCAACTCTCAAACCTACTGCCAGTTTCTAGAAGACACACTCTTCATGTAGTGGTACAGGAAAAATTCTGCATCTATCAAGAAGACCATGATTTTTATGCCAGACAATGCTCCAGGTCATGCATCAAATTACTCCACTGCGTGGCTAGCCAGTAAAGCCCTCAAAGATGAAAGAATAATGACATGGCCCCCTTCCTCACCTGACCTAAACCCTATTGAGAACTTGTGGGCTCTTCTTAAATGTGAGATGCACAGTGAAGGAAAATGGTACACCTCAGTGTCTGGGAGGCTGTCATTGCTGTTCCACAAAAAGTTGGTCAAGAGATCAAGAAAATGATGGACTCCATGAATGGAAGACTTGTGTTATCAAAAGTAAGGGTGCCTATATTCATCACTGACTTTGTTTTTTGCAATTTCATAAATGTTTATTTGTAAAGTTTGAGTTGGTGGTTATTCTCACTTTAACAGATGCAACTTGCCAAATAATTATGCACACATATGAAATGGCACAGCAAAATAGAATTAATTTTGATACAGTAGAATATAACTTATTTAGTGTGTGAGCTGTATTATGCAACACTGGTAAATGTTCATACTATTACATTTGTGTCTTTCTGTGGCAATATTACACTCTAGCACTGGAGATTCTTTGTGTATACAGTGCTATAGAAGGCTTTTATTCACATCTTTACTTTACTAATCTGCATCCATGATTATAGGCGGCATAAATATTGCCTTTATGGAATGCTGAATTTTGCTACTCTATTTTTACTTTCTTCATTATTGCCAAAGCCAGGCTAATTTGGAAGATTTACTCAGAATAATTGTATCACAGCACTATATAATTTAACTTTGTAATTAAAAAACATACGAAAAGCACAGAAATTTTACAGTAGAAAAAATAGCTATGGTAACATACCACCCACGTACTGCCTGGTTCACTCTGTATATTTTGGCATACTTTAGACAATAAACAAATGCATGCTTCTTTACTTTTGAAACATTTTACCTGAAGGTGTAGCTTTGTTAAAGGGTTGACAGTAAATGTATTATCCATTGTCTTGAAGTTTTTTATCATGCATGTAGAAATCCCCTTTTAGGGAGCTTGGCACAGAGCTCAGGATGTGGCACAGAGCTCAGGATGTGACAGTCTATCATGTCATAAATCCCATGTCAGGAAAAATAAAACAATAACCTACATTTCCGTTCATTTTCATTCAATATTTACATTTATGCCTTGCCATGTCAAGATTAAATCTCCAGTCGCACATTTTGTGGCATAAATTTTTGGGATATTTCACATCTAAAAATTTTTTATTACACTTTAATTAAATTTTGTATATACTATATAATGACAATTGTGCTCATTAAGATACTGAAAATGTAAAAACAGTCTCACCCAAATGGTGAAATGCACACTTCATCTCTAAAATGCATTTAAAGATTTACTTTAAAAAAAACACACATTAAAACAAAAAACTCACCAGGATAAACAGTTAAGAAAAATAACACACTACTTTATGCTGTTCAGGATAGCTATTGCATAGCTACTGCAGCTGAAATAAGATATTTTGTACTATTAGTTCATAATAAATATATATATATATATATATATATTTTTTTTTTTTTTTAGATTGGGTTGAACCTCATTTACCTGTGGCTAAACACTGCCAAAAACAACACCATTAGGAGTAGTTCCTTTCATGCTTACGTTTGCACAGAAAGACAAATTGTACTTTGCAGAGAACATGTTGTTATGTTGTTGTTGTTATGACTGCTGTTACATCACCAGATGTTAGTTTTAATTAAGGCAAGTTATTTTAAGCAGGTACAAAACAATTGGTAATAAAACAAAATGTAACAATGGTATCAGTTGTTTTGGGGTGCGTCAGTATTGCTTCAGCCAAGTTGAGATAAAGGTCATCTGGAGAAGGTGTCAGTTACTAAGTACATAAACAAAATGCAATAATATAGTAATATATGGTATAGCATAACAAAAAACATCATTGCTCATGCAGAACTCTAATATATGAATATGTGATCGACTATATAATAAAGGCTTCAGCCTAAATTAAAAGGACACATAGTACGCTTCGTATCAACCTGTTTTTGTATATGATGGGTGGGGTGTTCTGTAATCCCCTTCAATGTTTCCTGCCCTGTATCCTCAAACTGTGTAAAAAAAACATTAGGAAATGAGATAAACATACATGCCATGGCCAAGGACATGATACATCCTGTACAGTAGACGGTAAAGAGATCAAAGTTGAACAGAAGTGATGCTCTGGAAACTTTTTCAGTTAATCTTCCAAAGTTTATTTTTAATCTAAAGGCATGAGGAACACCTGAGGGTACAGATGATCAGAAGAAATTTTTTTCCACACAATTTAAAAAAAAAAAAAAAAAAAAA
>VUQH01073288.1:0-15255 GCA_015106775.1 Etroplus canarensis | reverse complement strand
TACAAAGAGTAAAAAAAAAAAAAAAAAAAAATGCGATGCTTGTCATAATTCACAAATGAGCAGAAAGACCCATGTACAGACCGTGACCTTAAGGAGCAGTTAAGTTTATTAACACAGGAGCATATTGATAAAGAACATAGTGATGACACAGTTTTTACTCAGTTCTTTAATTTTATTTTGACTAGGAGTTATGAAGGGGCAGGCAGGTGAGTATCATGGCAGGAAAACAGTCTTAATCTTCCCACTGGAAAGCCAGTAAAAAGCTGAGTCTGTAGTTAGTTCAAGCAAGGAGTTTGTCCAGTCACTCCACAGAACAGAGCAGCAGGTAGCAAAACACACCAGATGATTCCTTAGAGGAAAGTCAAGAGCAAGTGATGAGCAAGAGTAACAGGAAAACAAGTATATCAGTCAAGCGAAGTCAGATATTATCACTTGAGATAGGCTAACGAGCTGGAGAATGTTGAGAGGAGCAGCCGGTTCTTACAAGAGATGATGATTTGTGTACCTACTACAGCTGACACTGCCACACTTTCAAGGTAAACAATCCTCATAGAGGTCAGGATGATGGAGAAAGAGGGAACTCTTTTCCCAAGAGTTCGGGTTAGACCAGCAGCATCTAGTTATTTAAAATTATATTTAATCGTTATTTGCTTCCCTCACCACTGTCTTGTTTTTCTTCTGCTTTCACTCACAGAAAAATAACCACTCTGCAGTTGGCTTGCTGTCATTAGCTTTGTTTAAACTGAATCATACATGTCACTTGCATCAGCACTGAGTGGAGTCAGGCAGGGCCCCTTAGGGAGGGGTCAGGTCTCGCCTGCTGTCATTGCAAACCTTGCACGTTGTGACTGCTGTAGTTTGAAGTTTGTCGGCCCTTGGGTCCTGTGAGAACTTTGGCAAGAAATACCAATTGAACCTTGAATTGGAGCCAAAAATTTTACAAAAACAAAGAAGTTCACTTATATGGAAAACACATTACATGCCAGTTATACAGCAACAGTATTTTTTTTAAGGTTTAAAAAAACAAAAACAAAAACTCCCCCTTAAATGTGTTAAGTGCATACATAGTATTCTTATTCCATAACATAATATCATTACAATTTTTAATATATCATTGCACAACCCAAATGATATGACAAACTGATAATACCATATACTACGGCTAGAGTAAGACAAAATTTGACACATTTTGTTAAACAACTCAATTAAGCAAGGAGAAATACAGTTTAAATCAGAGTTGCATATGAGGCAAAAGCTATTGCCATGTTCATTTTACTAAACACACAAGAGCTAAAAGTATCTGGTCAGATGACCTATGTGACTCTAGGGGTAAAAGAAGCGCAGAGGAGTTCAAGGAGATGAGAAGATGCCAACCTATTCAAAGCAGTTCAACCATAAATCATAGAAATCAGCTCCTACTTTGAGAGCTGGTGACGTGAGATAAGGTGCAATCGTATTTCTCTTTGCTAGTCAAAAGGCCTGGCAACATAATTATCTAAACATTATCACAGACTCTCTGATCCCTCTCACTAATGAGAGGTCTTTGGAGCTGAATATCTCAAAGATCAAAGATTTGTACTTTGGGAGAACTGACATCTGGTGCTGCTGCCCACCCACTTTTTGAATCCCTGAGAAAAAGGGGGAAAGGGCAGGTGGTGAAGTAGGTGGGAGGAACCTCAAATATCTGTGCAGTGGAAAAGATGGAGGCACAGAAGTCTGCCATCTTCTGAGCACACAGACAGTGTCAAAGAAAGCTAAGCAGCATAGCTGGTTTTTTATGTTAAGAAAAACACTTTAATTTGCTCTGATGCTTTGATCATCATTCTGAAAACAATTAAATGTGTCAAACGCAATCACCAGAGAATGCTTACCAGCTAAAAGTTGCTCAAGGTCACTATTTCTGCCTCCCAGAAATTCAGTTCCTATAAAACTAAATTGCTTTTACTAATTATGGTGCGGTGGTAGTTATGTAATTCACTTGGAAGAGAAAATTTAGAGGCAGCACTTTATTTTTAATGAATCAAGTAAAGAATCAGGAGGTGGTTTGGATGGAGGGTGGACCTACAATGCACTCAGTTCTCATAGAAATATTTTTTGGAATTAAAAAAACAGTCGGGACACTGATAACTTTTTGTTTTTATTTACATTTTAAACATTTTTAAATTGCAGTATTTAAAGCCTATAGTTAACTGAAAATAGCAAAAAGACAAAATGAAAAAATAAAAATTCTTTCTTAACACCGTTCTTCTTGACTTCACATTTTACAGCTTGTCCTTACATCTTGCAGGCTTGTAGTGGGGGAGACTGGGTTGTTATGGGAGGAGAGCCATTTGCACTGTAATCAACATATGCACACTGCTGAACTTTTCAACCAAACTGCCAAACTCCCATAACTATTCCAGAGGAAAAGAATACGCATCTTGCAGAAAACTGTAACAACTAACTGGATGAGCTTGAATACGTTCTAGGGAACATTTTCTTGTATGAATCATGGCTATTTATTTTTCTACATTCCTCTAGTGTTCAACATACATATGGGAAACAGATGGTGTTCCATGTCAAATCAGGACTCTAATTTTTTGCAGTCTCTTTAAAGCTGCAGCGCAGGGTTTTTTCCCCATTCATCCCACTGTATTTGAGAGACATATGAAAGAAGACATTACCTCCCAGAAGATTAAAGTAAGAACATTTGCAAGAATTTGTTTTTGTAATTCAAAAGTTCATACTCATGGTTTTTTAAACCTTTATGACTAATGAATCCTTACACACTTTAAATTAAACAGTGATATATAACTACCGTCAAATAAACTTGAGATTGTCTTTCTGCTATGGTTATACTGTATATGTCCTGTTATGTCTGTCACACACAATGGCTTTTCAAAGGAAGAACATGCTATTGAAGTCAAGTATTCCACTCATTGCATTTTCCTGTTGTGTGTAACATGCTTGATGTTTATAGATAGCGTTTCTAGGAGTTACAGGTTGCTGTAGCCTATACAATTCAAACTGCAGGGGGACAATATAAGACAATGGCTATATTTCCTAAAGCCTATTTTTAAAATTAGGCCAGCAGATGAAAAGAAGTCTTGATTTGTTCTTCAATTGGGTCGTTCTTTGAAGTTTCAGTATATTATGTCTGTGTTTGCATTCGAACCTGTTTACCAGCTGTGTTATTTGCATTCTCAAAGCTACTGTGGCTATAAGACTAAACACCCTGTGGACTTACACAGGGAAGTTGTAGACTAGTAATGGTTTATTGCAATGACATGTGACTTTCAAGGCTGAACAAAATGGGTCAGTAGGAAAACAAGATAGTATCTGATAGCCGACAGATTTACTACCGTGTGAAGAGAGACCAGGGCTGTGAAAAAGTGCTCTAGAAATTCAGCAATTGTGATAACTGGACTAGATTAGAGGGTAATTTTACAAACTGTATGAAAATTAAAACAGTTTAACTATATTATAGTATTACAAATGTAAATACATAATCAGTGTTTTATTATAGTAATACATCCAGTGACAGTATTTAAAAAATGTGACAATGACAAACAGGGCAAGGCAAGATTTCAAGTTTTTAAAAATCCAAATTTTTCCTTTTAATTTAGTGTAAAAAAGCCTGAGGTGTCTTCAGATAAATAAGTGCAATTACCTCCATGGGATATCCTATATTTGCACAGTTAGTTTATAGTCAAAACAAAGAAACATCAGCAGAGCTGCAGCTTAATCACCTTACTTTGATGTGGTATGGCAGGCCATGTGAAATGTCTCGCTCATTAAGAACCGTAAAACTGAATGATTCAGGTGTCTGGCTTGGATGAAAGCAGTTTGTACAATCACTTTCTTGATTCTACTCTTAGCAATTTGCAAAGTAATAGTGAAAAATTAAATCTTGTACATTCTTTTTTTGTACTTTTCATATCTGGCAGAGCCATTCAGTGGGCCAGACTTGATAATTTAACAAGTTGGTTCTGGTCCATGGGACACATTTTTGACACTCCAGATTTAGACTTGAAACAGAGCCAGTGTTATCATCACAAATTGCTTCTGTTGTCTCACAGGGGCTAAAATGTCAAAAAAAATAGCAGATTTAAGCTGAAATAAATATATGCATTCAAGAATGTAAGATGTTTTTTTCAAATGTGTGAGAATTCTTTAGATTTCATACCTTAGGAAGTGATTCCTGTCTGTGTTAATGCAGGAGGGCAATGACTCACAGAAGAAATTTTAGTCTAAAATATACTTTGAAAGATTCAGCTTTAATTTGTTCGATTCACGCAGCTTATATTAGCTTTAGAAACATTTTATAGAGGGGAAGACTCACAAATATTTCTCCACACTACACTAACTATGTTAGAGACACAAGCCCCTCTCACCATGGAGGGTTGTGTCAGGAAGGGCATCCGGTATAAAACCTCTGCCAAACAATGCAGATTAATCTGCTGTGGCAATCCCTTGGTGGAGAATACAAGGGAGCAGCCGAATGGTACACACCTACTGTGTTAGGGAGGGATCTACACTCATAGAAGTAATGGTCAAGAGATGAACTGCAACAACCAAAGTCATTTTCCATTTTCACATTTTAGGGAGGAGGACAGTGACAGTGAACTTTGGCAATATTTAGTGATTGCTGACAGCTCAGAGTCAGGATTGGTAACACTAAGAATCACACCATGCTTGTGCAGTTTCACAATTACTCATACACTAATAAAATCTCAAGTAAAGTTTCAGTATGATTCAGTCCTCACAAGTTTCTTACAGGGACATGATTGGTCACAGACTAACACGGATAATTGCAGAATTCTTTCCTTGGTTACGTAAAGCCCCTTCACAATATTTAACCAAGAACACTCTCAAGGAGGTAGGTGTATCATTGTCAAAGTCTACAATCAAGAAACACCTTCATGAATGTAAATATAGAGGATTTAAAACAAGGTGCAAACCACTGGTTACACTCAAAAAACAGGAAGGCTGGTGCACAACAATGCCCAACCTCATGCGTCGAGAATATGCAGGCAGTTCCTTGAGGATGAAGGACTTGATACCACTAACTTGCCTCCACGCTTGCCTGACATAAATCCAATAGAAAACCTCTGGGACATTATGTTTTGGTCCATCCAACGCTGCTAGGTTGGACCTCAGACTGTGCAGGAGCTCAGTGATGTCCTGGTCTAGATCTGGAAGGAAATCCCTGAGGATACCATCCACCGTCTCATTAGGAGCATGCCCCAATGTTGTCAGGCATGCATACAAGCACTTGGGGCCCATACAAACTACTGAGTACCATTTTGGGTTGCTTAAATGAAATTTTGGCAAAATGGACCAGCCTGCCACATCATTTTTTTACCTTGATTTTTGAGGTGTCTTTGAATTCAGCCCTTCGTAGGTTGATAATTTCATTTCCATCAAATGATGTGGCATTTTTTCATTCCCAACATATTACCCAGTCTGTATCAGTACAGATATCCAGCATGACTTTTTCCCCCATTGAAATCTGATGAGTTTTCAAAGTGTTCCTTTTTTTGAGCAGTGTACATTAAGACTGCAATACTGAAACAGGATGACTGCACTTTCTAATATAACTTGATATGGCAAATTTCCTGTGATGAGAACAAATTGCATCACATATAAAATGGTGTGTTAATCACTGGCAGTTTTCTCATTTTTCTCAAATTAGCCCCTTCAAAGGTTTTTATGATTCTACATTGTTGTCCACATCCTCTGTATGATGCATTCTAACTCCTACTCTCAGGAAGGAGAGTTGATGTAGTTCCAAGAATAACACTATATGAAATAATGACATCCCTTGTTCCCTCATTTTAGTAACCCTTTCTACTTGAAAGCTCTCTGTACTTGTACCAGGCCATTTGTATTATTAAACAAACAAAGTCATTCATTAAAGATGAAACCTTCTAATATGATACAGTTGCTAATTTTAGCACATTCTTATAAAACTTTTATTTGTGCTTTTACAGTTTAGACACTGATTTGAAAATGTAAATTTAATGACTAGTGATAAAGACAAAAAAGGCATTCAATATTTCTTACTATATTCTCTGAAGTGTCTCTTTACCATAGAGGAATGGAAACTCTTAATTTTGTTGTGATCAAAGTAAATGGCCCAACCTTACTGGGATCAAGAAGTCAAAACTTCACTGGTCTCCTGTAAACAGGCTAGAACTAGAGAGCATGGAAGAGCTGCTGTGTGTGATAGATACTTAGAGTATTTCAGTCCAGTTATGGAAGGTGACAGGGATCAAAGCAAAACATTTAACACCAGGAGATATGAGTTTAGCAAACCGTGTTCTGGAATGTGATCTGGAAGATAGCCAGCTATGTCAAATGGAGGCAGACAGGAGTGACTGAGCAAGAGAATTACATATCAGGCACAATGTGTAAACATCCATTAGATGGATTAGACTGTAAGGGTATATATATGAGGGATATAAAGTTATGGGTTGCTCAGCTACCACAACAGATGCACAGGATCAATTCACAAAACTAGAGAGTGGTTAAAATTTTCCATGTTTGATCAATATGCGAGTCAGAAGACTACTGTAAACAGACCATAAAATGCATAAAGGGGTATATAATGTGAACAAATTCCCATATGGTGCAACAAGATGTTTTTACAGCAAATGGATCAAGATTTCTATTTCAGATTGTGTAATTCTCCATTTGGAAAACATTTTGATGGCAGGGTAGGACACAGAAAATCTGAAACCTGAAACAAATGCTTAAAAGCCCTAACCTGAAAGTGTCTTCATCCAGCATAGTGGATTGTCACTGATGCAAAGCAAATTTACTACAAGCAAAAGATATGTGAGGCTTCTGCTAAAGCAGCAGATCTAGCTACCACTACTGATAGCTATTCAGAATAGAATTAGAATACTTCATTAATCCCAAGGCAGAAATTGCTTATCCCAGGGGGAGAAATTTCTTAAATTACTAGCTATTACTGCTTAACTTATCTCAGTTCTCTGCCTATTACAAATGGCAAGTTTATGCTTAACTTTGCTACTCCAGTAAACTCATAATGGGATTACTGCAGAGAGTGGGAGTGGGCAGTGTCATGTCACGCCCCTGGTTTTAGCTGTATGTAGTGTACCTGTGAAACTGAGTATAAATCAACCGAGCAGCATGGAAATGCTGATGTGTTATACTGACTCCCAATGACTGACGACAGCTTTCCAAAAAACCAAGCACAGTATTCACGGTATGTCACTTACATGTGGCCTATCAGTGCAAAGCACTGAAGCACACAGTAATCCAAAACTGGCAAAAGTGAAACGGTGTGTTTTGTCTGCGGAGTCAAAGTATACAGTACTGAACAAATTTATAAGACCACCACCCAATATAAGGTTTATGCCACAGCTGTCCTAAATTAACAGCATTGGTAATTACAAAATTATTTTTATGTTTCTGTAAAGTTTAATGTGCCCATGTGTAGAAACTCATTTAACAAAATGACATTTTTAATGCTAGAATATAATTATTATTATTATCCATGAATTTTCAAACTTACTGTTTTACAGAAAAACAGAAAAACAGTAAAGCACATTATTATTCTTTTTGGATTAGGATGTCAAATGTCAAAAAAATTAGTTTTAGTGGCTGAATGTTATGCTTGATTAATTTCTGACTTTTCAGAGAAGCTCAGTTTGGCCCAGCTCAAATTTGGGTATAAAAATGGTGAATTCAGTTTGAAATTCCTCATTCCTGTTCAAAATGGTGAAACGGTGGTAAAATTAGTGTGTTCAAGGGTTTCAGGGTCATCCTGTAAAAAAGAAGCCCCAGGTTTTTAAACAGCTTTAGGTGACAGTCAATGGGTTGAATGAAATGTCTCTCGAAAAGCCATTTTTAGTGCTCTAAATTTTATACAGTTATTTAAAAGTAGGTGAATCTATTTAATATGTAGGAACATATGTAAAAAAAAAAAAAAAAACATTTTACAGACTGATCTCTACATTCCTGGAAATGGCCTATAGGTCCAAGGGAGAGGATACATCTTCAGTTTTCATAGGATAATAAACAGATGTCTCTGGCTGTTATGGATATATATGCTCAATGGCCTGGTGCAATTTGCATGCAGATCACTGCAGCTGACAAAACAATCATCCAAAGAAGCAGTGACAGCTAACTGACTTCAATTTATATCAGAAGAACTTGAGTTATTGCTAAAATTGGATGTCAATAAGTCTGAAAATAAATAGAGCAGATGGCAGCATGTTATATAGCTAATGTCTTGATAGGTCCACAAACATGCCACATACACAACTACCAAAAAACACAAGCAGAGATGTTTCTCAAAAGAGAGGCCCATACAAGATTTTCTTTAGTAGTCTTTTAAAACCCAGTCATGTAGGTGGAGGAAATTCTGGGCCTCTTCTCTGGGTCACTGTTTGTACAAAACACACTACAGTGGAGGTGAAAGGTGGTTCAGTGGTGTGGTCACCGATGTTTTGGCTTCTGTACAGAATTTAGTGATTAATAATGGATTATATATGTAAAATGACAAGCGAATTAGGTGTTGTGTATAAAGAGAAAGAATATGGTTTGTGAAAAAAATTGAACAAACACTGAAAGAGAACTGGATTACCATCAAGGAAATGATATGAGGGACTTTGCCACTGTTGTCTGTAAACATGCACCAGTGGACTCGGAGCACAGCAGAGGCTGACAGAGTTCTGTAAATGTTTTAAAGTGCAGGGTTTGCTGAGAGGAAGACCAATGTGTGCCCTCCTTAGTGATTGGACTTACAGGAATAAGGTCACACATTATGGACATCTTGCTCTTCTTCTTTCAGCTGCTCGTTTAGAGGTCACCACAGTGGATCACCTGCCTCCATCTCACCCTGTCCTTTGTATCCTCTTCATTTACACCAACCATCTTCATGTCCTCCTTCACTACATTAAGGGACCTTTTCTGCGGTCTTCCTCTTTTCCTCCTGCCTGGCAGCTCCATCTTCAACATCCTTTGTCCAATATATACACTATCCCTCCTCTGAAAATGTTCAAATCATCTCAATCTTGCCGCTCTTGCTTTATCTCCAAATCACTCTACCTGAGCTGTCCCTCTGATGTACTTATTTCTAATTCTGTCCATCCTGGTCACCCCTAATAAAAATCTCAGTATCTTTAATTGAGATATGATAGCTGGGATTGGCTCCAATGCCCCCCACACCCCTGAATTGGATAAGCAGAAGAAGATGGATGGATGGGTGGATACATTTTTTAAATTATAATGAAATTAAACCATGAAACTATCTTCAGTGGCCACTTTTCTAACTGCATTAGGGATTATGGAATAATGGCAAATGCAGTAAATTGAAATATACTTTAGTCATGCTTTAATAGGAAAACTAGCAAATGTCTGATGTGATAATAAGTTGGAGGTGGGTGGTGAGGTGCAAACTGATTAAAGTTACAAAGCTCTATATTCTTATTAACTTTAAAAAATTGATTTTACAGACAAATCTTTTACCTTCTTAAAACTCCTTTTAAGTTGTTTCTAAATTGTACGACAAGTATGTGTATTTTTATTATTTTCTCCAATCTTTCATTAATTTCTTTTTCTCAATGTAGTCTCCTAACCTTTTAAAAACCTGCAAGTTTTGTGACCCTATATTTTAAAAGTTTATGCACCCTACAATATATGGACTAAAGTATTTGGTCACACTTCTTAATCACTAAATTCAGGTGTTTAATTCAGGTCCCATCAATATGCTACCAAATTATTAACATTTGCCTCTATCATGGAAAAGTATCTTTACATTTTCCAAGGAGTCTACACTATATTGATTAAAGTATTGTGCCATGCATTTTAATTACTGAATTCAGGCCTTGCATTCAGCCACAGGTGTATAAAATCAAGCACCTAACCATGCAGTCTGACTTTACAAAAATTTTATTAAAAAATGGGTCATTCTTAAGCGCTCACTGACTTTGAGTGTGGTACTGTTATAGGATGCCATCACTGCAACAACTCAGTTTGTGAAATTCCTTTCCTCATATTGCATGTTTAACTGTAAATGGTATTTTGCAAAGAGGAAGTGTTTAGGAACCACAGCAGCTCAGACCATGTAAACTTACACACCAAGCACTGAAAAGTGTGTAAAAGTCATCAGCGCCCTTCTGACTCAATAACTGTACAGTTCAAAACCTCCTCTGGTATTAACATCAGCACAGAACTGTGTGCTGAGAGCTTCATGGCTTCATCTAGCAGTTAATGAATCTGGCTTTAGCAAATGCCAGGAGAACGCTGCCTGCAGGACTTCATCGTGCTAACTGTAAAGTTTGCTGAAGGGGGGATAATGTTATGTGTTTTTTTTTCTGAGGTTAGTCTGGGGTCCTTAATTCTAATGAAGGAAAATATTCATGCTTGAGCTTGCCAAGATATTTTGGACAGTTCCATACTTCCAGCATTGTGGGAACAGTTTGAGGAAGGTACTTTTCTGCTCGAACATGACTTTGCCCCGCAGTGCACAAATCAAGGTCCATAAAGGCATGACTGGATGAGTTTGGTCTGGAAAAATTTGAATGGCCCACACCTTGACCCTGACGCACACAGGTGGAATGAATTTCAATAGATATTGCAAGCCAGGCTCTTGTCCAACATCAGTATCTGATCTCACAAATGCTCTTCTGGATGAATGGGCAAAAATTTTCCACAGACACACTCAAGAAACTTGTAGATACCCTTCACAGCAGAGTGGAAACTGTTGTAACAGCAAAGGGGGGACCAACCATGATTTATAACAGGATGTCATAAAGCTCCTGTAGGTGTGATGTGTAGGCGGCCCAATACTTTTATCAATGTCTTATTCTCATGTTTGCATGTCATATTATTATATTCTATTAAGGCAAAAGTGCAGCCTAATTGTATTTAGATTGGTTTGGTTTGTCCAGAAGCCTTTAGGTCACTGTAAAATCAAATAGACATAGACAGAATAAACATTAGATCTGATGCAGAAAGTCAAGTTGACCTCTTTGAGTTCACTGCAGAAACTATTCTTTCCCCCATCTCTCATCTGTCCTTCTTGAAGACCTTTTCATGTGAAATGTTGTGTGCATTTCCAGTTACGTCACATAAAGGATAGCCGTAACCACTAACAGTGACAGCTCATGGTGATACCTAGGTTCTACAAAACTACAAGTTTACTAGAGCTACAGCAGCCAGCCATGAGGAACAGAGTTGATCGGCTGATGGTCATCAGTCGCAGCTTTCTCGCACCTCATTGGTGTGGCGTGATCTGCTGTGCACAGGGGTGGGGGAAACCCTGAAAATAACTGCTCAAGTGGGTTTCAGTCGTGAACTCACTCAAACTCAGCTGTTAGCAGGCTGCGCCTCGGCTGTGGTACAGTTGCCTGCAGCTGCACTACCAGGGACATGCAGGTTTAGGGTTACTGGTTTCTCTGCAAGGCGGCGGCGGCCTCAACCCGCGCCTCGCGGGCCAGTAAAATGTACCAACCAATCAGCGTTCTCCCACTAAGGCGCGGGAGGGGGGCGGGGGCGAGACTTTACAGTCCACTACAAATACTCGTGGCACGTTTTTTAATGTGAAGGTCACCACTTCATACTGACTGAAGGGACCTCGTTTAGTCACAGATAAACGTTTCACTTTCCAGCAGCACATCACCTAGTTTCCCCGCAGCTCTGCGCAACTTGGAGGAAACAAAAAAAACAAAGCAGTTTACACCGTTAAGTTGCTGCTGGGTTGCCTTGTGGAGACAACACTGAAGACGCACACGAAGTCGGGGCTGTTACTTCAGCGTCTGCAGCGGGAAATTCCGTCCAACTAACGGACGTTGAACTTTCCAGCTATCTGTTGCCACCACCTGCCAGCATGACGCGGAGGTCCTGCACGCTATACGCCGTTGGAATCACCTGTGCTGTCCTGATCATAGCTGGGATTGGCTTGTTTGGGGGGCAGGTGTTCCGCACTTTGATGCACAACCGCCTGAAAAAGGTAGAAAAAACAACCAAACTACATCCTTCCACTTTGTAAAGTTCATGTCATCGCAGTGGGTGATGACGTGCGTGTTTCTTGTGAATGGGCTGTTATGCGCAAGAACAGTATTGAGAATGATGAGGAACACTAAAATGATGGTGTTGTTACTAATGTACATGCCACGTACTGTTTGCACTCTCGCTATGTTTGTTCGCCTTCACTTGTCCTTAAACTTATGCTTAAATTATTCACATCAGACACCTGCGCTGACACACAGTTGAGTTACACTGGGCTTTATAACTATGAATAAAAGTTTTTCATCTTTAGTGTCTGCACCTTTCAGTAGTTGAAACAGATGGTGATGAACTCTGTGTGTGTGTGTGTGTGTGTGTCCCATAAGGAGTGGCTCACACAAGAAGCTTGAGCTGTTTGAAATGTAGGGGGATGGGCAATAAATGGCTTGTTATGAGTTAAGTAATGCACTATGGAAATAGCACTTTCGCTTCCCTGTTATACTGTTTTAGTCACAGTTTTTGTTCTATTGGTGTGTACTTAGATTTCTATAAAGGACTTTTTCAAGAAACTTGTTGATCCATAGAGGTTCCTAGTGATCCCCCATAAGGTGTTATTTTATATCTTGTGCAAACAAGTTATTTCTCCAGGGTAAACAAGTTATTTTCTTATGCATACAAGAGAATAACAACTTAAAACAATAATACTAGTAATAGCTTTTTATTTGCTTTAAATTTACTCTAACCTCTCTGTTAGGTACACTTGTTCAAACAGTCCTTAAGCAAATACCTAACCAGTCAATCACATGGCAGCAACTCAGTGCATTTAAGCATGTAGGCATGGTCAAGACCACCTGCAGAAGTTCAAATGAGCGTCCGAATTGTGAAAGGCGATTTAAATGACTTTGAACATGGCATGGTTGTTGGTGCCAGATGGGCAAGGTCTGAGCATTTCAGTAACTGCTAATCTTCTAGGATTTTCCTGCACAAATATTTGCAGAGAATGGTCTGAAAAAGAGAAAATATTCGGTGAGCGTCAGTTCTTGATTGCAGAGGTCAGAGGAGAATAGCCTGATGGAAAAGCAAGAGTATCTTAACCACTTGTTACAATCAAGGTATGCAGAGGAGCAGCTCTGAACGCACATGGGCTGCAGCAGCAGATGACCACACAGGGTCGTCGAGGAACAGGAAACTGAGGATACAGTTTGTACATGATCACCAAAACTGAGCAAGAGAAGTTTGGGAAAACGTTGCTTGGTCTGATGAGTCTCAATTTCTGCTATGATATTTGGATGGTAGGGTCAGAATTTGACATAAACAACATCAAAGCATGGATCCATCCTGCCTTGTGTCAGCATCTCAGGAAATCAACGTCCTGGGTGTACTGATGATAAATATGCAGCACTTATGATGTCAATATGGACCAAATCAGGACCAAAGGCAGTTTTGTAGGCATAAGGGGTTCAACCTAGTACTCACAAGATGTTTCTAATGAAGTGGCTGCTGAGTGTATGTGTTTCTGACAACTTCAGATGTACACAGCTGCCACAGCAGCAGAGAAAACTCAGCTATTCAAGTTACAGTTTTGCAAAGGAATGTCAAGAAATGATGATGATAATAACTTGATCGCAAAAGATTAAAAAAATACCCGAAGGGAACTTCAGGGGATTCTGTAGAAACATGTTTATTTGGAAGGCCTCTTACTTGAACTCGTGGATGCAAAGGAATTCCAAATGCTGGTGTTTTAGTCTGTTTACAAGTTCCAGATGTCCTGAACACATTCATCATTTTCACAAATAGTAGGCCTGCCAGTATAAAGGTTGTTGTCTTTAAAGACCACACAAAAAAACACTTTTTTTATTGGCATTGTACCATACACAGGGCATGCATGTGCCTGTGCCTGTGTGAATAGCAGTGGCTTGATTTCTTGTCGACAATTTTTATGAAGGAATAACAGCAGGGGTAGAAAGTAGTAGTGTTAGTGTAACCACAAGTAGAAGGTAGTCCTGGTGGCAGAAAACAGATTGACAGCATTCACTAATCAAAAAACACAGATTAGAGAGTTACCTGAAACATTATCAATTGCCAGAGAAAACAGTGGAAATGGAAAAGAAAGAAACACTCAAGAAGGATGAAATCACAAAAGTATGTGAGCCAAACTAACTTTCTTCATCCAGCTGAAATAGGATGGCTGTCTGTCTATTCACAATTCACAAGAGTCACTATTCCTCCTACAGTAAAGGTCAGGATTTAATCAAACTTGCACACAGTGATTACCTAATGGGTCTTCGCCCAAACTGTATTCAAGGTATTTGTTGTTTTATAGACGCTTTTCCATTTTTGCAAGAATTGCTTCTCCTAAGAGTATTAGTCTGAATTGTAATGTTCATAAAATGAGTGTTTGCATGTGCCCTACTTCCATCTATACATAAATGCCATCATTAGATTTATTTATGGCTTAAAGATTTGTTAAGGTAGGTTATGGTCAGTTAAGAACAAGGGCTATTGTCTGCATATTTAGAATCCTCTTGCACTTCTTAATGGATTTTTAATTCTCATTAATTTGTGCAGTACAGCCAACCAATGATAAGAAAATTGATTACTTTCTTTCTCTATTGTGGTTGATCATGAGCCAGATGAGCTACTACATCACTGACGTTCTGGTTTGTTACTAGCTAAAAGCAGTGAGCACAAGTGGTGCCTAAAGTCTTTGTTGTTTTCATACTAAAACTCAATCAGCAGGCTTCCAAAAGCCAGAGTAGTGTTTGGGTGCCAGGTTTAAATGTAAACAAAATTCTTAAAAAATATACCATACTTTAAGAGCAGTTATTTCCATGTATTAATAAATAGTTTTAGTTAAAGATACAAGTTGATACAAGTCCTTCTCTCCTTCCTTGGTGTCCAGCCTCTCATACAACTCACTATAAGCCTTTCCCTTTGCCTTTGCCACTTCGCTCTTTGCCTCCCAGTATTCCTGTCTACTTTCTTTATCTCCCTGACTATCCCACTTTTTCTTTGCCAGCCTCTTCCTTTCAATACTTTCCTGTACTTCCTCATTCCACTACCAAGTCTCCTTGTCTTCTTTCCTATGTCCAGAGGAGACCCCAAATACCTTCTTGGCTGTTTCCCTCACCACCTCAGTTGTACTTTCCCAGTCATCTGGTAACTTGTCGCTACCACCCAGGGCCTGTCTCAACTCCTCCTTGAACTCTGCACAACATTCTTCCTTCTTCAACTTCCACCATTTAATCATTTGCTCTACCTTCACTTGCTTCCTCTTCTTGCTTTCCAAAGTCA
>VUQH01073269.1:0-12762 GCA_015106775.1 Etroplus canarensis | reverse complement strand
TCTCTCCTTCCTTGGTGTCCAGCCTCTCATACAACTCACTATAAGCCTTTTCCTTTGCCACTTCTCTCTTTGCTACGCGCTTAGCCTCCTAGTATTCCTGTCTACTTGCTTTATCTCCCTGACTATCCCACTTTTTCTTTGCCAGCCTCTTTCTTTGAATACTTTCCTGTACTTCCTCATTCCACCACCAAGTTTGCTTGTCTTCTTTCCTCTGTCCAGAGGACACCCTAAATACCTTCTTGGCTGTTTCCCTCACTACCTCAGCTGTACTTACCTAGTCATCTGGTAACTTGTCGCTACTACCCAGAGCCTGTCACAACTCCTCCTTGAACTCCTTCCTCAACTTCCACCATCAGGTTGCACCACCTATATAAGATATAGTTCACCTGTGTGCACCTTCCTCCACTCTTGTAGGTCACTCTGTGTTTCTCCCTCTTCTTGAAATACATGTTCACTGCAGCCATTTCCATCCTTTTTGCAAAATCCACTACCATCTGTCCCTCCACATTCCTCTCCTTAACCCCATACCTACCCAACACGTCCTCATCCCCTCTGTTCCCTTCACCTACATGCCCATTAAAGTCTGCTCCAGTCACCACTCTCTCTCCCCTGGGAATACTCTCTAGCACTTCATCTAACTTACTCCAGAATCCCTCTTTCTCGTCTAACTGGCATCCACCAAGAGACAAATAAACTCCCACATAAAGACACAAAACAACTAAAACGAGTCATAAAAGAAGTATAAAGAGACAAAAAACAATTTCTTCTTAAGGTTGCTTCTTTTAGGGGTCACCAAAGCCTCCATTATAACAACTGCAGAGACAAAAACAGAAATAGACATTTAGAGAAAAAAAAACTTGGAGAGACTTAAATTGAGACACAAGTGGCCACCAAGAGACAAAAATGGCCAAATAGAGACACAAAACAACAACATAGAGTCAGCTAAAAAACAAGGGCTGCTCCCTTGTATTCTCCACCAAGGGGTTGCTACAGCGGATTAATCGACATTGGTAATTTGGCAGAGGTTTTATGCCGGATGCCCTTCCTGATTCAACCCTACATGGTGAGAGGGCCTGGGATTGAACCAGGGACCTTTTGCTTGTAAGGTGAATGTGTCAACCACTACACTTACAAAATAAGCATTAAGAGACAAAACAACTACTGAGAAAAAAATTGACATAAAACAACAGAGAGACCCCAGATAATTATAGATAACTACTAAAAGACAAAAAAATACCAATCAAACAATCAGAGGGACATGACATAAGAGACAAAATAGATACAAGCTGGGAAAATATCCACACAAAGAAACATAAAGTAGCTACACAGACCTAGCATGACTACAAAGAGACAAAATGGCAGCAAATTGATACAAATGTACCCGCAAACCAAACATAAAAAACTCAGCTGAATTACAAAAAGAGACTGAGCATGGCAAAATAGCCACAGACTCAGAAATGCTACGGAAAGACACAAAAATAACTATAAAGAGACTGTGCATGACCACAAAGAGACACATAATAACGACAAAGAGACTCAGTAGGACTACAAAGAGACACATAACAAACAGACTAAGCATGACTATAGAGATACGGTAACCACAAACAGACTGAACAGGACTACAAAGACACAAAATAACCACAAACAGATGCAGTAGGGCTACAAAGAGACATAAAATAACCACAAAAAGACTCATCAGTACAACAAAGAGACTCAGCAGGACCACAAAGAGACATATAATAACAACAAACAGACTGAGCATGGCTATAAAGAGACATAATAACCACAAACAGATGCAGTAGGGTTATGAAAAGTCATAAAATAGCCACAAAGAGACTCAGCAGGACTACAAAGAGAAACCAAACAGCCACAAACACACCTGTGCCAAGGTGCCTTTGTTTAGTAATCTCTCCATGGCTGAGCCTCTGGGCTCAGAGACCACCTGTGTTAGTTTGTAAACATCTACACAAACCCCTTCTCATCTACAGTTCGCCTGATAAAAACACTTACATCTAAGAGGTATGTGTGTATTGTACTTCAGGATGAGATGGATGAGGTCTCATGTAGCCATACCCCCAGCTCAGACAGTCTCAACTAGTTAAGTATTTTTAAACTGTTAGAACACTATGTTTTAAAATAAACCTCCAAACCACTAAGTTTTAATAACTATTAAAAACTAAAGTCTGATTACTTTTTGCTGCTTTGCAGAGTAAATTTGTAATTAATATAATCAAATGCTCCTCTGCTGACTGTTAAAGAAGCAAACATGAGTGGTTTGTGAGTGAATTGCTTCAAACGTCTGAGGTTTAGCCCGGAGCTGTTGGTGTGTGAGATTAGAGACTGTGTGACTCAGGGTAGGTTTGGATTTACTGCACTGTTGATGCCTCATTCCACAGCCTGCTACGTCAACAGTATCTGTATGTGTGAGTATGAGTGTGTGTGAAAACAAAGCAGTTGCCAGTTGGCCTTTTGCATCGCGTGGCAGTACAGACCTGGCTCAAACTGAGACTTTAAAGGGGCAGTAGGGCTTTAATGACCTCTATCTGCTGTATGCTTACCTTTTATCACAACACTCCAGTAAATCTGCAGAACAGCGCAACATATCAGACAAGTTCTGCACTTGAGGTTTGTCATATGAAGCAAGTTTAACATAGCCAAGCTTTTATTGGGTCAGCTGGCTCAACAAAACCTAAAACCCTAACGGTTATCTCAACGGTAGTTACCTGCTTTCTCTGTTAACCCAGGCTTTATGGTTCGGAATCTGTGTGTTCTCATGTAAACGTGGACATGTGATGCATCATTTTACTCTTCTTCTGTACAAAATCAACCAGTTGAGTGCTGTCGACTTCAGTCAGGAGGAACGGGTCATGGAGGGATATAAAAGATATAAAATAAATGACCTGCCCTGTTTGTCCGACAGTATGTTCAGGATAAGTTACCATGGTCCTCAAGCCATGCTGAAAGGAGAGCTACCTGACATTGAAAACCTCTTACTTGACACACCTCATTAATCCACTCATGTAGCTTTGTAGTTCACCCCTCAGGTGTTTGTACACTCTACATATATCAAATTTTACCAGATAGGATGGGGAGATTACTTTCAGTTTAAGGGTCATTCCAGGCAGCAATCCTTTCCACCTCTTGAGTTCAGTCTGTGTCTTCCCATCTCAACTCAAGCAGGACTCATAAAGATTTAAAAGAAGGGCAGCAGCAACTCTTACACGTCATTCCCACTGCAGGCAAAAGCGGCTCAAATCCCACTTTTTTGCACGACCCAGATCTGATTTGTCTGTGACAGTCTGAACAGCACAGATCCCATTTTTTCAAATCTGATTCAGACCACTTCCATATGTGGTCCTAAATTGGATGCACATCCGGTATTTTTGAAAGTGTCTTCAGTCTGAACGGTCGTGTTGCATTTCATCTGACATGGATGATGCAACCTGTAGCTCGAATGCTGATTGGTTGAAAAGTAGTCCTTGACAGGAAGGGAGTTCCCGGTGTAGCAGGAAAATCCCATAAAAACACCAAAGATTAAACAAATCAGCACAAAAAGCTGGTTGAAGGACCAACAACAGCAAACGAGAGCAGCCCACAGGGTTATTTGTGACACTGCCCCCTGGTGACAGTAAATGGCTACGAGTCCTTAAGGCATTAGCTTGTTAAAGCAACTACACAAAAACAAAGCGCAAATTGTATGTAAAATCCTTTAATTTAATTGGGTGGAAAGACTTACTACATCCCTCCAAGACAAGACATAAATTCTGCCCTCTACAGTCATGAAGCAGTAACTACAGAAGCAGTAAACGTAGGCAGAGAAATGTCGAAGTGCTTTAATTTTTCATGTTTTTATGCAGATTTACCCTAAAACAGTAAGAATCTACCCTCGCGTTTTTTATCACAAATGTACTTACTGCCCCTTTAAAACAGGTATTGGATTGTGTTCTTCAAAAAGCCAGAATGCAGCCGCACGAAGCGTCTAACATTCTTGAATGATTGAGCAATAAAAAGAGGGGGTTTTTTTTCTGTTTGTCTGTACAGCTTGGAATCCAAAGCTTGAGCTACTTAAAGATTCTGCAGTTATTAAAAAAAATCAGTAAATAGATAAATGAATTCTTCCACTGGATAGATTTGACAGTTGCCAAAACAAACCTTTTCTCTCCTGTGATAAAAACTAAAGGTAAAGGATTTTATTTAAATGTACTATACGCCTGTGTACATAGTATTTATCACAAGGATTTTCTAGTTGAATTAGTTTGTTCATGTACTGTATATTTCACCGTGAAACACTCACATTAGCCAACGTCAGCACCTGTTCCTCATGTATACATTCATTTTTTTTCACCTACTTCAATACTTTGGGCAGCTTGGTGAAAAAATAAAACAGCTCAGTCAGTATAGTTACACTGTAATGTGCTTTAATAGCCCGGCAACAGTGTTATGTTTTTTTACCTAGAGGCTAAAATCTGTAAGATAGAAAAAGCAAAACATATTTCTCTCATTTATCCAGCCTTTAATTTTCTGCCGCCTATCCCAGTTGCAGGCAGCAGTCTTAACTAGCAATGCTGAGACTTTCCTTTTCAAAGCCGCTGCCTCTAGCTCTTCCAGGGCGACACTGAGGTATTTCCAAGACACTCAGAGGGACGTAAACTCTCGAGCGTGTCCTGAGTCGGCCCTGGGGGTTCCTCCTGATTGGACGTGCCCAAACCACCTCACCTAGGAGGAGTCCAGGTGTCCTAGCTCCTTTTAATGTTGAGGAGGAGAAGCTCTACTCTGAGCCCCTCTTGAATGATTGCACTCTATCTAAAAGGCTGAGACCAGACACTCTTTGGAGGAAACTCACTCTACTGCTTGTACCTGTGACTCTAATTCTACAAACTGATTGGGGACATAGGTAAGGGTAGGAACAGTGGGGGTGGATCGACCAGTTCACAACAAACTGTAAAGACTGCAGTATAGTAACCAATCAGACGGTGGATGGTAGCCTGTTCCTCCTGTACCGCTCCTGAACCCCTCACCGAAGCGAGGCAGCTTGGTCCTGTAGTTCCTTCTTCGTAGAGGCATTTTGGATCACTCTTAAGCTTAATTTATACAGTGATGTGCAAAAGTCTTGAGCCAGCTCTCATTTCTTTATATGTGGCTAGGAAAATGGGAAATAGGAACAATGATTTATTGAAATGGAAGTTCAGTGGAAATACATAAGGCCAAAACAGAGTTTGTACCATTCTAAGCAGCTTAAAGTCAGTATATGGTATGACCACCTTTATTCTTCAATACAGCTTAGACTATTAGACAAGCTTTCTTGTCATTTCTTTAAGAGTCTTCAGGAATAGTTCTCCAGGCTTCTTGAAGGACATGAAAAAGCTCTTCTTTGGATGTTGATGCCCTTTGCTCTGTTCTCTGTCAAGATGATCCCGCACTGCTTCAATAATGTTGAGGTCCAGGAAAGACCTGTTGCCACTGACTTCAGTACAGTTCTTGTATAAGTTGGCATACCTCAGCCTTTTCTCCCTGTTTCCCTTCTTTATGAATGGCTTCTTGGCAGCCACCCTTCCACTGAGACCATTTCTGATGAGGCAAACAGTAGATGGAGCGACTGAAGGGCCAGAAGCATGTGTCAGGTCTTTGAAGGATTTTTTTTTTCCCTTTTTCTCCAGGACATGATGTTCAGGTGCCGTTCATCTGATGTAGATAGGTTTTTAGGCCTGCCATGTCTTCTTTTGTCCTCTGCTTGTCTAGTTTTCTTCAGAGGTTTTAAGGACACACTACAAACAGTGCATTTTATCCCCATCAAACTGTGTTATCTTTGGTATTTTTCATACATTCAACTAAAGAAATTGGAATGAATGATGCGTTTGTGTGACAGGCTCCTAGTAACAAAGTGCCTAAAGATACAATTTAAATTAGTTTTTTTGCTAAGTCGTCTGTTATGTATAGACACAACACTGGCTCGTCCCTTCTTTTATGTGCCTTTTTTATGCTTCAGGTACAAGGACTGGACTGAAAACGAGTGAAAAAGCAGCCCATGTCCAAAGATAAACTTTGAAAGACCTTCAGAGAACTATTGCTCAAAACTACTTAAAAAAAATTACAAGTCAAAATACAAAGAAACAGAGGGTTGCTCAAGACTTCTGCACAGTACCGTGCCTCTGCAGTAGAGCCTACATAAGTAGCTGATGCCAGCATTTACACCTGTGACAGTGTGCACTCACATTTCCAGGAAGGGTCTCAGGAGGGTTTGGGGTTGTGATGTACCTAAGCATAAACCTGCTGTACGCCTGCGCCCCCTCACCCCAGACCAATTTTGCCTTGGGAGATCCTGTCAGGGGTAAACTGCCCCCAGCAGCAGAGCTCCTGGGTGCTGCTGGTGATTCATAGTGGGTGACATATTTCTTACATTCCTGATAACAAACCGCTTCAATCGAACAGCTCATCCGCAGTCATGGAACCACCTTAGTGAGGAGACTGAAGCAGACAAACGGTAGAATTTAACTGTGAGGTAAATAAGGGAGCCGGAGGACGTCGGTCGGCGTATTTCCCGTCTGCATTTCTTCACATGGTCGTGGATTTCACTCACTTTCCACACTTCTGTACCTGTCATGTCACAGCCTTTCGGGAATAAGCAATAAAACCAAACTGGCTGCTTCCCCGACAGAATCTGCACTTTAAACTTATTTATATCTTTGTTTTGGCAACTGAGAAAATCTGAATCACCTTTGATATGAAACGAAAAAATGGAGAGTTGAACGGGCCAGTGTGTGGGATTTATGGAGAGCCGTATTCGGTTATTGTGAGCGTGCGACCTAGTCGTATCGAAACAGGGAGCGGGTCCTCTTCCACGGAGCCCACTGTGAACAAACCAAACACGGCCTCCGCAGAGGGGTGTTCCAAACGCGCTCGGAAAGGAACCGATGAGGGAGCGGTGCCCACCTCTCGGCGCCACCGAATCCTACACACTGGTCCTTTAAAGTCTGAAATGTGATGCTGGTGTAAATTCTGTAAATTCGTGCCTGCTCATACTAAAGCAGTGTTTTTTATGTTTCTTCTTTTTGTACAAATCTATTGTCCACAAACAGCCTGTACTCACATTTTTGTACTTTGACTGGGAGCAGATTTATTTTTATGTGACTTATTTTCAGGTTTGTTGAAATTTCGATGTAACATACCCTTTTGTAACTCTTTGTGAACCTTTGTGTAATTTTTGTTGTACAGCAGCCCAGATCTTCATGCATGAAACGTCCCTGTAACGTCGCCTTAACTGCTGTGAATACTGTATATACTGTACTGTATTTCACTTTATCAGTAAAGACCTCACCTGTTGAAACAAACACGCCCATGTTGTCGGATCAATGTTTGAAGGACTTTTTTTCCTCCTCCCTTGAATTTTGCAGATTAGTTGGGGACGCAAGCACCTCCCACCATGGAGGGTTACGTCAAGTAGGGCATCCGGCGTAAAACCTCTGTCAAATTATCAATAGTGGACTAATCTGCTATGGTGACCCCTTGAAGGGAATACAAGAGAGCAGCCAAAGGTATGCATAAGTCTAATATTTGACATTTAAGTCAATTCAATTAGTTTTATTTATACGGCGAGACCACAATGAATCATTTCAGTCTTTTTCCACCTTTCATGTGACCTAAAATCTTTACATTTCAACTGAAAAAGAAACAACTCTGTTAGGGGTAAATATGAAGAATAAGCACACTTGTGCAATAAGCTGGTTGCACAAGTGTGCACACCCCAAAGCACCTTCTTTTTCTTCACACGTCTCAGGGATGTAATGCGTCGTCGTAAACGTACCTTCATCTGCTCTCTCCTCTCTAACAGGTCGCCACAGCAGATTATTCCACATTAAATTGGCAGAAGTTTTAAGCCAGATGCCCTTCCTGACTCAACCCTCCATGGTGAGAGGGCCTTGGAATCAAACCAGGGGCCTTTAGCTTGTTAGGCGAACGTGCAAACCACTACACTACAGGGATTTAATGTGGTGTTAAATGCCTTTAAAGGGGAACAGTTTGGCCCACTGCAGATGCAGTTGGGTTGTACACAGCCCAGGATATAAAATAAGTTTGACACCCCCCCACCCCGGTGTACCATATTCACCCTGATAATTTCACCCGGCACTGTACTTACGTTTAGTAATTAGCAGGCCCACATGGAATCACAGATTACTGCAGAAAACTATGGAAAAATCCACAGATACATTTGGGCCTGCTAATTAGCTGTCGACACAAACAGCTTTATAGCACTCGCTGTTTGTCAAGTGTCAAATTCATCATCTCACATTATTACCACACACAGACCATTAGCGGTTGCCATAGTAGATCATCTGTCTCCATCGCATACTTTTCTGGTGCACCACACCACGTGTTTGTATACACAGCTACTTCACTAGACACCTTTAGCTCCAGAACTGCTCTAAGTCTTCATGGCACAGATTCACCGAGGTGCTGCAAACGTTCCCCTGAGATTTTGCACCATATTGACATGGCAGCATCACACAGTTGCTGCAGATTTGTGAGCTGCACATCCAGGATGTGAATCTCCCATTCCCATGGCAAAGGTGCTCCCTGGGATCGAGATCTGTCATGTTCAAGAAATCAGTTTAAGATGATCTGAGCTTTGTGACGTGGTGAGTTATTATCCTGGAAGCAGCCATGGGGAGATGGTACACTGTGGTGATAAAGGGATGGACACGGTCAGCAGGTCCAATAGTGTGCCAAGAAAATAACCCCCACACCGTTACACCAGACTGGACCACCGATACAGGGCAGGATGGATCCATGCTGTTTACGCCAAACTGACCCTAACACCCAAATGTTGCAGCAGAAATTGAGACTCATTTGACCAGGCAACGTTTCTCCAATCTTCTCTTGTCCAGTGTTGGTGAGTCTGTGCGAACTGTAGCCTGACTGGGGTGGCACCCAGGGTGAGCTGCTTTAGCCCGTTGGCTTCAAGGTTCAGCGTGTTGTGCGTTCAGAGATGCTCTTCTGCGTTACTGTTGCCTTCCTGTCAGCTCGAAGCAGACTGGCGGTTTTGGTTCCTTCCCGTTCTGATGCTCAGTCTGAACTTCAGCAGGTTGTCTTGACCCTGTCTACATGCCTAAATGCACCGAGTTGATGCCATAAAATTGGCCCATCAGATATTTTTAACAAGCAGTTGAACAGGTGTACCTAATGAAGGGGTCAGTGAACGTATGTTCAACTAAAACAGAGCTGGTTACGTTGCAGTAGCACAGTGATGCACTGTTGCCTCAGATCAAGAAGGTCCTGGGTTTGAATCCACTGGCAAGCTGGGGCCCTGTGCCTGCGTGGGTTCTCTGGCGTCCTCCCACAGTCCAAAGACGGGCGTGGGGTTGGTTAAATGGCTGTAGGCGTGAATGGTCATCTGCTGTTCTGGTAGCCCTGCAATAGACTGGTGACCTGTCAGGGTGCAACCCCATCTCTTCGTCCTGCGGTGGCAGAGATAGGCTGACTGTTCTTTAGTTATTATGGTACGTAAAAAAGACTGAGCTTATCTCCCCCCACCCCACACTGATCCTGCATCCTGAGTCAGCTGTTTCCATTTAAAAACACTGTTTGTGCAGCTTTAGAAATACCAAAACAACTACAGGGGTTCAAAGAAGACAAAAGTCCAAAATGGATAAACAGATTTTTTTATTATTCTGATGAAAAACTGACATTTCTCTGCCCTCACCAAGATGCTCAGAAGGAGATCCACATGATGGCAGTCAGGCCACAGAGCATTTCCTGACATGGTGGCTGAACAGAGGTGTGTCTTCTCCTCTGAGACCTCAGCTAAGTGATTTTTTTTTTTTTTAAGAGTGAAGGCACGAAGGCTTCTGTGTGGGATGAAACGTCAGTGACCTGGCGCGCTTCGTTACAGTCTGGGTTTCCAGAGAGCAGGTACTGCTTGTGCTCAGTGCTGCGGGAAGTTGGAGCAGAAATGAAACAAGGACGGTTTTGACTGATTGCTGGACTGACAGGGGTCAGACTGCGGCAGCGGCGGTGGTTCAGGCGTTCAGGTACTTGGCGTGGTGCTTGATGTGGTCGTTCATGAAGGAGTAGATGAAGAAGTAGCTGTGGTCGTAGCCCTGCAGGGGGAAACGCAGCATTACAGGGACAAAGAAAAACCCCTTGTTTCAACTTGAGCCACACAGATTGATGTGTAACTTTGCGGCTTTTTTCACCCCAAAGATGTTTTGATCTTTAAACTATTGGCCAAATTTAATGGTTACAAAATGTGCCTGTATGCTGCTTCTGGGTTCTTCTGGAGGGTGTGCGGGAGTTTGCCCAACCAGTTTGTGGATCTGGAGGAGGCAATCGGCAACGGCCCTGAGAGCTTGGGCCGCAATAAATCGGAGGGCGTTGGACTCTGTCCTCTCTGCCCTTTGTCACCGACTCTGTTCATAATTTTTGTGGACCGAATCTCTAGGCGCAGCCAGTGGGTGGAGGGTGTCAGGTTCAGCACACTTAGGATTGCGGTTCTGCTGCCCTAATGGTGTCACGACCTCATGCTCGCACTGGAGTGGTTTACTCCGAGAGTGAAGCAGCTGAGAATTCCCGCCTTCAAATCTGAGCTCAGAAAAGCGAGTCGCTGCCCCAAGTGGAGGAGTTTAAGAATCTCAGGCTCTTGTTGATGAGTACGGGGAGAGTGGAGCTTGAGACTGACTGACGGGTTGGGGCAACGTCTACAGTGATGTGGACGCTGTACTGGTCTGTTGTGGTGAGAGGGTTAAAGCGAAGCTGCTGATTCGCCAGTCGATTTACCCTCACCTGTGGTCATAAGCTCTGGGTAGTGAGCGGACGTGAGATCACAGATACAAGAGGCTGAAATCAGTTTCCTCCAAAAGGCTGTCTGAACTCTCCCGTAGATATAGGGTGAGGAGCTCAGAGTAGAGCTGCTACACAAAAGGAGGCAGCTGAGGTGGTTTGGACACGCCCCGCCTGGAGGAGGACCCAGGGCAGAACCAGGACACACTGGAGAGACGACATCTCTTGGCTTGGTTTGGAACACCTTGGTGTCCCCCTGGAAGAGCTGGACCTGGATAAACGATGGATGGATGGAATTACCTCTCAAACTAATGTGGGGTTTTTTTTTTGGTGTTTTCTCTTCTCTAAAAAGCAAACCCAGTATGTGTGCTTTGCAGTTACTGCCCACGCTTCCCGTATGAAAAATCCAATTACAGCTACAGGGCCATATCTTTATGAGATGCTCGTGCCCACGCTTGGCTGAAACCAACTTCAGTCAGCGAAAACGAGTGGACTAAAAACAATATTTCTATTTCCAGTAAAGCAGCATCTAAAGCAGCTCATGATGCTGAAGACGTCAGTAGCAGCCACCTCACTGTTCGGTGGTAAACTGCCTGGATGTGGTAGCTGTTTCTCAGGCCCCCCTCTCTGGAATCAGACCCCGATTCGCCGTGGTCACAGAACGGGCAGACAATCAAATGAGACATGCCATGACACTGGGGGGGGGGGGCTACTGACAGCTATGAACGCTACAAACGCAGCATGGGGGTGGGAAGGCCCCACCCAGTCCTCAGGGTTCGAGAGAGTGTTTTTCCTGGAAGATCCTGCAGGCTGAAAGAGATTGGACTGAACCACCACTCTGCAACAGGGGCTCTGCTGAAGGACAGCTAGGACAGACGGTCCCAGCGCTGTGTTAGACTGGCGACCTGTTCAGGGTGTACCCCACCTCTTGCCTTACGACAGCTGGGACTCAGTACCCACCCATACTCCCACAACCCCACACTGAATAAGGATGGAAAGTAAACTATGAATAACATACATGTTTAAATAATGACAAAGTCACTGAAAGTGGGACAAGCTGCGATCTGTAATTCTTCGGTGATGAATTGCCACTTTTACTTTGATGACACTAAAGGAACTGACCGGCTGCAGCCTGAAGACGACGGGGATTTTCTTCTCGGAGCAGACGGCGATCAGGTTGTCGGGCAGCAGTTGGCTGGCGGACAGAAACTGGTCGTCTCGGCCCTGATCGATGAGGATGTCGAGCTGAGGACCAGAGTATGAAGCCGCCAAAACGGTGGCATCGTACGCCTGAAAGAAAAGAGAGAGTGGGAGAAGTGATTCATTTCTAATTTCTTCTTCTATAGGTGGCTGAATTCTGCCGCTTCTTGAGATTCTGACTGAATTTTCTCATCCAGCAGTTCAGGAGGAACGTCTTAGAAGGTTGCTGCTTTTGCAGTAGTCTTACCTCCCATGTGGACCTATCAGGACCCAGGTATCCTGAGAAGGCTTTCTGTCCCCAGGGACACTGCATCGGGTTACAGATGGGGGCAAACGCAGACACAGCCTGCAGGAGACACATCGGGATCCATCAGGATCAGTCAGTTCACACAGAACCTTTCTACAGATGGAAAGAGAGCCGAGCCCGGCGGTGACGGGGAGGGAGCGCTCTGCTGGGAGACTGATGTGATATTTTGTGACAGTAAAATGTTTAGACTGACATTCCTGGAGATAAAATGAAATGAATCTGATGCAGAAATGGTTCATTAGTTTCATGTTTGTCAGGACTGGGAACATCGTGTCTCAGATGACGCTGAAAAACTAGTTCATGCGATTATGCTGGACTACTGTAGGTCTTTATTATCAGGCTGTTCTCAAAGATCTGTGAAGAGTCTTCAGTTGATCCAAAATGCTGCAGTGAGAGCACTGACAGGGACGAGTGAGAGATCATATTTCCCCTATACTAGCTTCTCTTCACTGGCTCCCTGTTAAATCCAGAATTGAATTTAA
>VUQH01073262.1:0-14875 GCA_015106775.1 Etroplus canarensis | reverse complement strand
ACTCTTCCTTCAAGATGACCCCTACTCCATTTCTCTTCCTACCTACACCATAGTAGAACAGTTTGAATCCACCTCCGATGTTCCTGGCCTTGCTTCCCCTCCACCTGGTTTCTTGCACACACAATATATCTACCTTCCTTCTCTCCATCATATCAACCAGCTCTCTCCCTTTACCAGTCATAGTCCCTACATTTAAAGTCCCTACTCTCACCTCCACCCTCCTACCTTTGCTTCTCTCTCTCTGCCTCCTAACACGCTTTCCCCCGCACCTTGTTGGCTAACAACACTGGAGGCGGTTGTTGTTAACCCGGGCCGTGACCGATCCGGAAGTCGTATTATGAATCCACATATTTGATTTGGCAAAGATTTTACACCGGATGCCCTTCCTGATGCATCCCTCCCCATTTACCCGGGTTTGGGACCGGCACTAAGAGCACACTGATGTGTGGGCCCCTGTGGCTGGGTTAGAATCTGTCACATGCTGCCCTTTTGAAAATGTTTTATCATATATTATTACTCTTATATTTAGATTTTTTTATTATTTGCCATTCATTGTGGAAAGCAAAGTAAGCGTATCATTGCACTGGGAAACATGTTTCCTTACTGTGCGTTTGACAATAAAACTTCATTTAATTTGATAGAAAAATACGATTGTTGTAAAAAATGTATGCATCTATTTTCTGCCTTTTATCTGGGTCTGGGTCATGGGGGCAGCAGAGACGCCCAGACCTCCCTCTCCCCGGCCACCTCCTCCAGCTCTTCTGGGGGGACACCAAGGTATTCCCAAACTGGCTGAGATTTGTAATCTATCCAGCAGGTTCTGGGTCTGTCCCGAGGCCTCCTCCTGGTGGGACATACCCGGAGCGCCTCACCTAGGAGGCGTCCAGGAGACATCCTGTTCAGATGCCCGAGCCACCTCATCTGGCTCCTTTTGATGTGGAGGAGTAGCACACTCACCTCTATCTTTACCACAAACAGGACGGTAGCGTCCGCATCACTGCAGGCGTCCCTACAGTTCAGCCATTAGGAAAAGAAAAATAAAGTTGCTTCTTTATTTTTTGCTGATGCTCAAAGACTTTAGATGCTACCAAGAAAACTTTAGACCCTCCTACAGTCTGTGCAGAGGTCAGAGGGATCTTTCAGGTAGACGGTGGTTTCACACTCGTTGATCTGTAATCTGGAACTTAACCTGCTCTGGAGCAGGTCAGGTCTGCGGCACGAGTTCCTATACCTTTATAGTACTGAAAACCCAGATATACCTGGATAAGCCTGCTTTGTAGTACAGGACTCAGGTTGGGATGAAGGAAAAAAAACAGGAGAAAAGAAGAGTTTAGGGGACAAAACAATATAACAGTAGGCAAGTTGATGGTGTTTGTAATTACAGGTCAAGAACATGCAACCCTGGAACCAGAGATACAGTATATCATGCGTAGTCCCAACACATCTGGAAACAGGCTTGTTCTAACTTGCAGGTAAATGTCCTTTTATATATGTTTTTCTGTTTTGGTTCAGGTGGATCTCAGTGGATCAGTGATGCAGTCTGGGTCAGATCCTCCAGGACATGGACTGAAGTCCGTCAGGAGATCTCCTCGTCTGTCCCCTCAGGTCAGCTCACACACACTGGTTGCTTCACATCCTGTTAAACTTTTATTTACTTCACATCACTCATTCACTGCACATTGACTTGTTATTGTAGGTTAATTTTAGATGGAAAAGATAATTTTTTACAACTATATTTTTTATTTTCTTATTTTTTAGGGTTATAGAGAGCAGACTGATGGCAAAAAGTGTTCCATTTTAAATGTAATCGACAGCACAGTAAATAATGTCTGCTTACTACCTTAATACTTTTCACCAACTTTGCCATAAGTATGTAGATCGGGAAAACTAAACCTGTGTTAGAACATAAAATTCTGTGCAAAGGTCTTGAGCCACCCCTCGTGTCCTTTTTTTTTTTTCTTCTGAGGAGTCAGCAGACTTCATGGTCTTTCCAAGTTTGTCTTTGAACATTTGCAGCTTTTTCACTCATTTTTTTTGTACCTGAGTGTTTTCAGAGGAATGTTTGTTGCTTGTTAAGCCACTTGTCACTGACCTGTGTGAATCATTAAAACATGAAAAGGCATGTAACACAAGGGGTGAAGCAACGTTGTGACTACATGTAACAGGTTTGCACGGAACTAGTTTTAAATTGTATTTTTAGGCCCTCCGTGACTAGCAGCCTGTCGCAACAACTCATCATTTGTTCCCTATTCTTTAGCTAAATTAATGAAAAAAATGCCAAAGATAACACAGTTTGACAGGAAAACTTGGCATATCTCCGCATGGTGTGCAGCGTGTCCTAAATAATTGGAGGAAACTGGACAAGTGGAGGACAAAAGAAGTAACAGGCCTAAAAAACTATCTGCAGCAGTATCTGAAAGTCATGTCCTTAAGAAATAGGAAAAAAAATCCACCAAATACCTTACAGAGGACGTGAGAACCTGTTCTGCTGGGTTTTAAGCGGGTTGTTCGTCTTCTGTTGGCCTATCCTGGAACAGAGACTGGAGGATTAGCGGGAACTCGCCTTGTTCCAGGGCAGGTTGACGAAATCGGAACAACATTTGGCAAAGACCTGACAGAGGACCTGAGAGAGACGTCTGGCCCTTCAGTTGATCCATCTAATATTCACCAAAGCCTCATCAGAGAGGGTGGCTGTCAGGAAGCCGTTCTCAAGGAAGGGAAACAGGAGAAAAGCCTGAGGTTTGCCACATTACACAAGAACTGGACTGAAAAGTAGCAACATCTTTTGGAGTGATCAATCCAAATCTAAAATTTTTGGTTCAAATCATCATCAGTATGTACGGAGGCGGTCAGGAGAGAGATCCAGAACGTGGTGGAGGCTCTGGCATGGTTTTCAGCCAGTGGGGTTGGGTGTCTTGTCAAAATTAATGACGTTATGATCGCAGAAAAGTACTATCAGGTTTTGATCCACCACACAACACCATGTAGAAAGAATCTGATTGGCAACAACTTCATTTTTCAGCTCAACAATGATCCCAAACACACTGCCAGTGCAGTAAAAACCTGCCTGGGTAGAAAAACACACAGTTAGAACACGACCAGTCATGGATTGGCCTTCCCAGAGCCCTGACCTCAGCATTACTGAAGCGGTGTGGGATCATCTTGACCGAGAACGAAACAAAAACGCCGTCAACATCCAAAGGAGAGCTTTGGAATGTCCTTCAGGAAGCCTGGAGAACTATTCCTGAGGACGACCTAAAGCCGTGACAAGAGAGCTCAGGCTGTGTTGAAGAATGAGGGCGGTCCAGACCAAATAGTACAAACTTTGGTTTTTGCCTTGTGTGCTGTATTTCCATTTTTCCCACCAACATATAAAGAAAAGAGGGATGACTCAAGACATATCTCGTTACTCCTTTACTTTCTGTGACGGGAAAGATGTGTTGTCAGCTGCAGAACAAACACTTGAACATCACTGATGCGATAAACTCGACCTGAGGCGCTCCAGATTTAACAGTGTTTAGTTTTGTTGATCCTGCAGGTTTTCCTGTGTGCACACTTGCTTAAGCTGAGTGTGATTTATTGACACGGGTGGAACTGAAGAAGAGCCAATCATCTACCTGAGTTGAACTTTTACCTCAGCTTGTCCTGCCTCTCCTTCGTTTCTGCAGCTGAGTTTTTAGAGCTGCCTTCCGTCTGGTTTTTTGACACCAGACAGAAACACGTCTCTCTCTCTTTTCTTCTTATTTACTTTTCCCTCCTTGAGTTGTTTGAACTTCTCTTTTTCGTTTGCGTCTTTACCTCTCGTTAAGCAGCAGCAGGGGAGGGGTGGACTTCACCTGCTCCTGTCTGTGTTTGCAGGGCGGCGGCAGTGAAGGAAAACCGGAGAGGAAAGGAGGCAGCCTGCAGGAGGCGAAGAGGAGAGGAAGGATGGAGCGGAGCAGAGAGGAGCGAGAAGAGGAGCTGAGCGGCAGGCTGAACGTGCTGGTAAGGCTGAACGGAAACGGACGGCGGCAGCTCTGTTTAACTCGCGTTAGCATTTGGGTCAGGTCTGGTGCTGGAGGCGGAGGAGGGTCATCAGGTCGGTACTGTGGAGTCTTTAGAGCAGGGTCAGGGTCTGTGTAGGATCCTCAGATTTGCTTAGACGGAACTTGTTCTGAATCATTTGACGTCTTACTACAGCTCAGATTCTGAACTTTTCCTCAGACTATTTCTCCAGATATGTTTCACATTATTACTGGGTGTTTTCTTACTAAGTGTGCTACTGCCATGTTCTGTCAAAAGACGTGCATACAGGGTTTATCCTGCATAGACATTTCTTTGTGTCCCCTAAAGTGGTTTTAAGCCAGAGCCAATGAAAAATCATTGTAATATGTACAGCAGTATGCAAAGTACTGTACAGAGAGTACCGTGTCTTTTATGGGCCTTGCTTTGTCCACTAGGGGGCAGTCATGCTGGAACAGACGAGGGTCTTCCCCAAGCTGTTCCCCTAAAGTTGGAGGCACAGAATTGTCCAAAATGTCTTGGTAAGCTGGAGCATTAAGATTTGTCTTCACTGGAGCTAAAGGCCCAGAAAACAACCCCCATGGCATCGTCCCTCCTCCACCAAACTTGACAGTCCGTGTCCTGCAGGCCCTCAGCAACCCTCCCGAACGAGTCCTCCGACGCACCGAGTCATTGCCGCCCCAAATAACCTCTGTAGGCACGCGCCAGTCAACGCAAACAAGCGCACGTGGCGTCATCTGTCAAAACGACGCGCTCACAGAGCAAGCTGACTCAGACGAGCGACTTTCTCGTGTGAATCTTTAGCAAATTTAGACGTCTGTTGCGTTCAAAACACCGTCGCACACCGGCCATAATCGCAGCGTCACACGCTGAAATCCACTGGCGAGAACCCCTGCAGAGAACTGCTAACATGATGGTGTGTGTGTGTGTGTGTGTAGGATCTGTCCAGCACGTCGGCAGCCAGTGGAACTGGTCTGGTTTACGCGGAGATCTTCACCCACCATAAGAACGAGTGGGACCCGAGGTGAGTGGCAGAGGCTCTGACCGCAGCAGTGCCGTCAAGCTAATTCTAATTACATTAAAACTGGTGGACTGAGCTAAAATGTTTATTGTGTTGTGTTTTGGGCGGTGGCTCCTGGTGTGTCTTGTCATTGCCGGTCAGTGAAAAGATAAAACTTTCCAAGAGTTTGATCAGGTTTATTGAATTAAAGTTGAAATCTGAGCTGGAACGGTGATCTGAAACGATTATGAGATCTGTAATAATCAAGCCGCCTCCTAAGAGGCTTGAAGTTGATTTATTAGAACGGTTTCATTCTGAATAATGTCAACTTCTTATTGCGGTGCATTCACAGACTATTTTGTGTTTCAGTCATCCAGAGTGTCCAGACAGAGTGACGTCCATCATGAGGGAGCTGGAGAGACAGGAGCTGCTGCCC
This sequence comes from Etroplus canarensis, assembly GCA_015106775.1. Classification (NCBI taxonomy): domain Eukaryota; kingdom Metazoa; phylum Chordata; class Actinopteri; order Cichliformes; family Cichlidae; genus Etroplus; species Etroplus canarensis. Next base: position 9,437 of record VUQH01073262.1, on the reverse strand, counting down.
CTCTGCGTCAGAGTCGAGGTCAGTCTGAAGAAATGAGATGAACGTTAATCAAAGTCGTGCTCGTTGAGTAGCGAATGCTGACGCGCCTTTTTTTGGTTTTTTTAGCCCAGAGAAGCTACAGAGGAAGAGCTGCTGCTCGCTCACATGTGAGTCCAACAGGTCACTGTTCAACCCTCTGCTGCGAGCGGGCGCTCACCGCCCGCTTGTGTTAAACCCGCCGTTTGTTTGTGCCGCTGCAGGAAACATTACGTGGACATGATAAGGTCGACCCAGACGATGACGCTGACTGAGCTCCAAAGTCTGTCCGACAAATACGACTCCGTTTACCTCCATCCCGTAAGCACCCACGAACGCGCGCATGCTGCCAGTCCTTATTCTGCTCGTTTTGTTCTTTGTGATCCACGGTTGGACGCGATGAGGTTCTCAGGCAGAAGATAACGCGTTCCGTCTGTTTCAGGAGTCCTTCCAGGTGTCTGCGACAGCTGTGGGTTCAGTCCTCCAGCTGGTCGATCGGGTTATGACCTCTGAACTCAGAAACGGATTCGCCGTCGTCAGGTAACAGCTGTTTAGATTTGTATGGTGCGTTCAGGTGCTCCCTGTAAAACTCGACGCCACATCAGCCTCAGTATTTTGCACCATCACAGTCTGTTTATTTAGTGTTAAAATAGCTTCTGTCAGTCGTTAGGAGATCATTCTCTTACTACAGCATTTTATGGATATTTTATTTGCTTTACGTGTTGTGGGCATGAGAAGTGACTTGTTTGGGAAAATGTAATTATTTTAAATGTGTCACTGTGACCAAAAAGGACTGGGGTTATTTGCTTTTTTTGTACAAATCCACAACCATGAAGCTACAGTCTGCTGAGAAATACAAGAAGATCCTGCAGGCCAGCAGAGGCACCAGCAGGTCTTGGTTCGTAGACTAAAAAGCTGTTTTCATCCCTAACCTTTATTTGCTTGCTAGCTACACAAAAATTGGCAAATCCGATGTTGCCAAAGTGACCGTTAAGCCCTCTAATCATGTAATACGAGCAGTAAGGGTAAGTTGCAGGCAGGCACTACCAATTCAACTCACTTGATTAACTGATCAAGTGAAAGGTCCCTGGTTCGATTCCAGGTGAGAACACAAGTCCGTACTGCCATGGAGGTTTGTGTCAAGAAGAGGATCTGGCATTTGCAGTGCACAGAGAAACTGTAAAAACCCAAAGGGCTGCATCTTAGACTCTGCAGGCCTCAGTTAGCATGTTAAATGTTAAAGTTCATGACAGGACAATTAGGAAAAGACTGAACAAGTGTGGCTTGTTTAGGAGGGTTGCAGGAGAAAGCCTCTTCTCACTAAAAAGAACACGGCAGCACAGCTTAGGTTTGCGTCCGAATAATCCACAAGACTTCTGGAACAATGTCCTTTGGACAGATGAGACCAAAGTGGAGATTTCTGCCCATAGTGCACAGACAACCAGTCACAGCAGATCAGCACAAGCACCTCATAGTAACTGTCACAGTGGTGAAGGAGTGATGATTTGTGTTGCAGCCACAGGACCTGGGCGCCTTGCAGTTGTTGGGTTGACTGCGAACGCCTCTGTTTGCTAAAGTGTTCTGGAGTCAAATGTGACGCCGTCTGTGCAACAGCTGAAGTTTGGCTGAAATTCGGTCACGCAACAGGACAACGATCCCAGGCACAGCCGCAACTCTACAGCAGAATGGCTGAAAAAGGAACGAATCCAGGTGTTGCAATGGCCCAGTCAAAGTCCAGACCTCAACCCGGCTGAAATGCTGTGGCAAGACCTTAAGAGAGCTGCGCGTGAACAAAAGCCTGCAAACCTCAATGAACTGAAGCAACGCTGTAAAGAAGATCTTTTACATCCTCCACAGCGACATGAGGGACAGATCAAGTCATGCAGAAACCCATTGCTTCAAGTTACTGCATCTGAAGGAGGTTCTACATGCTGTTCAGTCATGGGATATACTTAGTTTTTCACATGAGTGCATAGAGACGCGGGACTATACACATGTGTATCGGCATTCAGACAAATTTGGATAACGATACTAGTGAATGACTGCAGCCAAAAATGCACCTCAAGCAGAAAAAATTAATGTCACCAGAAGTCATAAAACAAGTTTTGGGTGTATCAGTTCTGTCACAGCTGGATTATTGTTGTGTGGTTTGGTCCAGAGCTTCAGTGAAAGAAATTAAAAAATGTACAAGTAGCTCAAAGTGAAGCTGCATGTTGTGCATCGCAGTGCACTAATGTAATGAATCTGTGAGTAGCCTGTGCTAACCGTTAGACAGAGGTCAGCCTATGCTTTGGCAAGTGTCTTCGATCAGATGGCCCATATTCAGGCCATCAGCGTGTTTCCCTTTGAACGCCTGAATGCAGCGCTGAAATAACAGACCAGTAACGCCTGTCTCTTCCTCTCTCAGACCTCCAGGTCATCATGCTCAGACCAACGAGTGCAACGGTTACTCTATCTTCAACAATGTAGCGATCGCAGCTCGATACGCTCAGACCAGACACGCCGTCAGCAGGTGTGTAGCACACAGCTGTCCTCCTGTTGTCTCCTGTCTGTGTGTGTGTATGTGTGTGTGGAAGGACAGTCTAAGGACCCATCGGCTAGTCTTCTGTATTATCGCCTGCTGACAGTGGAGAGTTTTTCAGTGTAGCAAAGAGTTCCTGTTTCCTGTGTTTTTAAAAAAGCTGATAAAATTGAGCAAATACAAGCTAAGTTATTGTTTGATAATTGCTGATGGTTGCAAGATTGCATTTTAGCGAGTGGGTTCTCTCGTTACGAGGTTCCCACAGGTCATTTAAAAGTCTTTAAAGCTATGAAATTGAAATCAGACAAAACAAGGGCTTAACCTGTCATTTTTACCTTTCAGTTCAGTTTTATTTATGTAGTGCCAATTTACAGCAAAAGTTGCCTCAAGGCGCTTTACCCTGTAAGGTAAAAACCCTACAGTGTTGGAGAGAAAACCCCAACAATCAGATGATCAGCACATGGCGACTGTGGGAAGGAAGAACTCCCTTTTAACAGGAAGAGACCTCCGGCAGAACCAGGCTCAGGGACAGCACATCATAAGAAGCCCCCCAGCAGCCTAAACCTATTGCCTTAACTATAAGCTTTATCAAAAAGGAAAGTTTTAAGCCTAATCTAATTTAATATAGATATTCAATTTGTGATGTGTAGGAGTTTCAGAAAATAGTCATATCCAATAAACTGTTTTGGCTTCACGTCACTCACTCCCTAATTGTGTTGTCCTTTTTTATTGTGCACATTAATTTGTTTCAGGATGTTGTTTTGGGCTTGGGCTCACAAACCTAACAGCGTAGTTGTGGTTACCTTCGGCCTGTTATTAAACAGTTTGCAGTAACATGAAGTAGATCTCTGGCTTGTTTATAAAACCTTGAGCGCATACTTAGATTTTTTTTTTTGTGGAGGTCTAAAAAATGTCTTTTAAAAAAATAATTTTGATTTTTAAAGCAGTGCAGAAGCAATGCTTTAGCTCATCACGTGGTTTATTTGCATCTGAAGTCTGCTCAAACATGATTTTCCAGTTGAACTCAAAGTATAAGTATATTATAAACAGAATACAGATCACATTTCCTGTGCCAGGAAACTTGTTCCTTGCCTACAGATTCTGATGTTCATACAGATTGATCAAAAGTGTTGGGCCACATCTCTTGACCATTAAATTCTGGTGTTTCATTCAGTCACACTGAGTCTGCCTTTACAAACATTTGTGAAAGAATGGGTTGTTTTAAAGAGATCACCGAATTCCAGCGTGTTACTGTGACAGGATGCTTTTGCAGTAAGTCTGTTGGTGAAATTTCTTCCGTCCTGGATACATCAACTGTAAGTGGTATTGTTGCCAAGTGGAAGCATTTAGGAGTCACAGCAACTGAGCTGCGAAGTGGCAGACTACATAAAGTTAGAGCGTGGGGTCGCTGAGTGCAGAGATGCATGGTGCGTAAAAGTTGTCATCTAGTACTGTGTAGTAGTGAGTTCCAAACCTCCTCTGGCATTAACATCAGCACAAAAACTGTGCACCAGGATCTCATCTCAGGATATCATGGGTTTGTATGGGAGAGGAACTGCATGCAAGCTTTACATCACCAAGCACAATGCCAAGCAATGGATGGAGTGATGTAAAACACACCGCCACTGGAAATATGTTCTGTGAGGTTACTTTACCTGTCTGATTCCATTGTGCCAGCTGTAAAGTTTGGTGGAGGAGTGATAACATTATGGGCCCCATAGTTCCAGTGAAAGGAAACCGTAATGCTTCAGCTTACCAAGACATTTTGGGCAATTCTGTGCTTCCAACTTTGTGGGAACGGTTTGAGGTAGGCACTAGACTGTGCAGGTCCATAAGGGCATGGCTGGATAAATTTGGTGTTGAAGAACTTGACTGGCACGCAAAGAGCCCTGACCTCAACCCCATCCAACACCTGTGAAATAAACTAGAATGGAGACTGTGAGCCAGACCCTCTCCTCTAACATCGATGTCTGACCTGACAAAGGCTCTTTAGGATGAACGGGCAAAACTTCCTACAGACACACTTCTAGAAGAGTGGAAGCTGTTATACCTGCAAGCCAGAATTTGTGTTTTTAATTTAACAACCACACTTAATTCATAACACAGTAGACGCATCCTACATATTTTTATGCTGTTATCTATCTTCAGAGATTAGTGGGTGGGAAGGTGGTACTGGCTGGTCCTGGAAAAATACCAAACTATGAAAAATGTCAGGAAACACAGGAGGACTTGCAGCCCAAAGTGTCCAGAAATAAATGTATTAAGATTTCTTTAAACTTAGTAATTGCTAAGAGGAGCTAACCAGCTAAATTTGCAAGCAGACGCTGAGCTAGTTAATAACCTTTATTTAGTTGTTCGTTGTGACCCTGAAGAAAACATAAATCAAACATAAACAGTGTCTATGTGCGCTTTTATTCTGAAAAGTCTTATAGTTTCCATTTTAAGTGCTTTAATGACTGTTTGTGTTTCTGTGTGGATCAGGGTCCTGATAGTGGACTGGGACGTTCATCACGGTCAGGGCATCCAGTACCTGTTCCAGGAGGATCCGAGGTAAACTGCTTCTTCTCTTCCTGTGATCCGGGATCAGCTCTCAGCAGCTGTTTGTAAGGTCACGCTTCAGGAATGATTAAGGCATAAGGCGAACAGCGTACACACAGTTTCAGTTGGAAATTGCACAGTATGCATCTGGCCCTTATACTCAGAGGATTGCAGCATGTCACCAGCTGGTCATCGTGTTTTGGTTCGGCCGTCTGTCATCTCTCCAATGTTTGTGCTTCCAGGAGAATCAGGATCAGATTTTGAACCATCTCAGATGTTTCTGATCCAAGCTCTTACCTTTATCATCTTTAATGGCTTTGATTAGATTTGTGTAAAGCTACTGCAGCTTGTTGCTGTTTCCAAAGCTCCACAGCAGACAGACTAACCCTGTGCGTGTGTTTGTGTGTGTGTTGTAGTGTTCTGTACTTCAGCGTCCACAGGTATGAGCAGGGGTCTTTCTGGCCTCACCTGATAGAGTCTGACAGCAAGTTTGTTGGCAGTGGTCAAGCTGAAGGAAGAAACATCAACCTGCCCTGGAACAAGGTGAGTCCCTGCTAATCCTCCGGCCTCTGTCCCAGGATAGGCCATCAGAACGCTCAAGACCCAGTAGAACAGGCAAACAGTAGATGGTGTAGCTGCATCTCTCAGGTCCTGCGTCAGGTCTTTGCTGAACGTTGTTCCTTTTTCGTAAGGACATGACTTTCAGATACTGTTTGGCTGCTGTAGATATATTTTTAGGCCTGCCACTTCTTTTGTCCTCCACTTGTAGCGTTTCCTCCGCTTATTAAGGGCACGCTGCACACCATGATATGCCGAGTTTACGGCTAACAGCTCTTTGGGAATCATCTTGTTGGTGCAAAAATGCTGTTTTATGCCTGTTAAACTTCGTTATCTTTGGCATTTTTCATTGATTCAACTAAAGAAATGGGAACAAATTATGTGATTTTTTGACAGGCTGTTAGTAACAAAGTGCCTAAAAATACAATTTAAAAGTGATTCTTTGCTAAGTTGTCTGTTATATTCAATTCAGTTTTATTTATATAGCACCAATTCACAATGAAAGTCCTCTTAAGGCGCTTCACACTGTAAGGTAAAGACCCTACAGAGAAGACCCCAACAATCAGACGATCCCCTATTAGCAAGCGCTTGGCGACTGTGGGAAGGAAGAACTCCCTTTTAACAGGAAAAGACCTCCAGTAGAAAACAGGCTCAGGGAGGGGCAGCCGGTTGGGGGTGAGGGGAGAGCAGGGAGAGAAGACAACATTTAATGACTTGCATGGGGAGTGAAAAGAGGTGGGTGGAGAAGAAATGCCCAGCACATCATAAGAAGCCCCCCAGCAGCCTAAACCTATTGCAGCATAACTAAGCCCTAACTATAAGCTTTATGAAAAAGGAAAGTTTGAAGCCTGTGAGCTGGTTCCACAGGAGAGGGGCCTGATATACGCTCACACAACACCGGTTCATCCCTTGTGGTTAGGTGCCTTTTTCATGCTTGAATGAGTCCTAGGTCAGTGTTGAGTGACTTAAACAATCCTGTGAACATGGTCAGGTACAAAGACTGGACTGAAAACAAGTGAAAAAGCAGCCAATGTCCAGTGAAAAAGTTTGAAAGACCTTTTAGAAAGTCTGGAGAACTTTTACTCAAGGCTGCTTTAAAAAAAATTACAAGAAAGTCTGACTCATAGGAAGCAAAATATTTTGTTTTTTTAAAAAAACAAAACAGGGGTGGCTCAAAACTTTTGCACAGTACTGTATTATTAGGAACTAGAAATGCAACTGAACTGAAGAATATTAAGAAATTAGAAGTTCAGTTTTTATCCTGCAGAAGTAGCAGATTATAGCAGATGATAGCCATTCTGCATTTTGATCATATTTGTGGCAAAAACTAGCAAGCAGGGATGCAAAAAACTAGTATTCCAGTGAGTCTGTCCAGAAACATGGTAACTCCTGTGGAAGGGGACCCGCTAACACCGTAGACAACATTTGCTGTCCTACAGTGATTGTACACTATAAAAAGCATTAATATGCATGTTGGACTCAAATTCTGATAACAGAGCTCCTTAAATCTGACACACTGGTCCTTTACATTTTATTTTAAGAGTTATGAAAGAGTCTTAAAAAGTCCATCCATCCACTTTCTGAACCACTTGTCCAATGGGGGATTGCAAGCCTATCTCAGCTGCCACAGGGTCCAGGTTTCATCCTGGACAGATGGCCAGTCCATCATAGACCCCAGGAAGAATAGCTGCTGTACTGCCGATCCATATAAACTATAAACAGGGCTGACACACAGAGACAGGCAACCGTTCACCCTCACGACCAGTTTAGAATCACCCATTAATCTTACATGCATGTCTAGGATACCCAGAAAGAACATGCAGACTTCACACAGAAAGGCCCCAGCATGCAGGTGGATTCGAACCCAGGACCCTCTTGCTGTGTTGCAGCAGTGTGCTCTGATCATCCATCCCGGTTTGTGTTTCAGACGGGGATGACCGACGCTGATTACGTTGCGGCTTTTCAACAGGTGCTCCTGCCTGTAGCCTACGAGGTGAAACACAAACCCACACGTGCACTTATAAAACACGCCACTGATGATCGCATGTAATAATCAGTGTGGGTACATTTCCAGTTTCAGCCTCAGCTGGTCCTGGTCTCCGCTGGATTTGATGCTGCAGTCGGAGATCCGAAGGTAAAAGCTCCACCGAGCAGAGATCGGTTTTCTTCATCGCATGAGCCGGTTGTTTCTCTCTAACTTTGTGTGTGTTTAGGGGGAGATGTGTGTGAGTCCTCAGTGTTTCCACGTGCTGACTCACATGTTGATGAGTTTGGCAGAAGGTCGACTCGTTCTCGCGCTCGAGGTAAAACGCCCTCCTGCACACTGGCATCTGATCTGGTTTATCCTGACCTCTGAAATCACTTCATTCATTTTGAACAGACGTGTGTCATCCACCCTCTTCCTCCCACTAGAGATGCACAGATTGTGAAGTTATGGGCCGATATCAATACCAGTGTTTGATGTAACTGTTTGGACTGATAGTCTGTTTATTTTGGTTTATTTTATTTTTTTTTACCCTTTTCATTTCAGAGAAATAAAAAGAATAACTGACTAGTTTTAACAAGGCCAGTTTTAAAGTCGTTCATCTCTTCATGATACATTTTTGAACATTTAGCTATTTCAACATTGATGTGATACAACATGTAACTGTTAGCAGCTGCCATTGCATTTGCTGATATTGGACTGATATGTCTGTTCAGCCCTACTTCAGTTTGCAATGCTGTATTGTTTTTTGTGTGTGCAGGGAGGTTATAACCTGCAGACAACAGCAGAGGGCGTTGCAGCCTGTGTCCGAGCTCTGCTAGGTGGCGCATGCCCTCCTCTGACTCTACCTACCACTCCATCTTACAGGTAACACCTGAGGCTCTCCTGATGTCCAGCACTGTGCAAAGGCTGCTCTAAAAACTCTGTCTCAGACAGCTTTTTTACTCTTGGTTATGTATGATGTCAAAGAGAGGGGGTATCCCTGATATGGTCACCTCAGGCACTGAAACCTGAGACCTTTCTCTTGGCACAGAGCAGCTACTTAGAAGATGGAGGGTTGCCTTGATGGTAGATCAGTTAAAGCAGCTTGTTTCAGACAGAATGAACTGAGGGACTACACCAAACCCAAGTATGAGCTACTCTGGTAAAGGCCAAGGATAAAACTATGGAGCTGGAAATGAGCATAACAGGTCCAACTTTTTTTTTTTTTTGGGCAATATGTTTATTGTCTTTTTCAAAATTTTTCACAAACACTTAACATATACACATAACATATATACCCACTACACACACAAACTGTATACCCTTGCATTATCCCTCAATCTGAATAAACGCAAAGAAATTTGACTAGTTAATAGATTAGGAAGGAAAGAAGGAAGAAATAAATAAATAAAAATTAAAAAAGATAAAATAGAAAAAAAAGGAAAAAAATTACATATAGAAAATAAAAATAAATAAATAAATTTAGAAAAAAAAGGAGAAAAAAGGGGGGGAAGAAAGAAAATGGGGGGCTACATTTTACAGCATTTGCAAGTTTTAGAAAAATCTAGCACTTTCATTTCTCATCATATTTATGTATGGTTCCCAGAGTTTATCGAAGTCCTTTCATTTGCCCTTGGCAATGCATGTTAATCTTTCCAGTCCAATACATTCAGAAAGTTCATTCATATACATTTTCATTGTAGGGGCGTCCATACTCTTCCAGCATAAGGCAGGTATAGTAGTTTAAGACGAAGTCTGGCTTTCTTATCATTCCGGATGAATTGTCCTAACAGTTTGTCAAGTTTATCGTAAAATGTCTTTGGTAAAGGCAGTGGGAGT
>VUQH01073254.1:0-18970 GCA_015106775.1 Etroplus canarensis | reverse complement strand
TGTGTGCAGTAACCTGCACCTCTTCTTAGCCTAGCTTCAACAACCCTCTCCCATATCTTCATGGTATGGCTCATCAACTTGATTCCTCTGTAGTTACTGCAGTACTGCACATCACCCTTATTCTTGAAGATCAGTACCAGTGCAATGCTTCTCCATTCCTCAGGCATTCTCTCATTTTGTCTTCAGCCAGCAGTAGCATCGTTTGCAATTTCCCCCCTGGGACTAATAAAGTGTTCTGATTCTGAAGAGTTTCCACCGGCATCCTGTTTGTTAATGGTACTGGATGCAGTTGTTGTTAACACAGGCCTTAAATGATCTTGTATGGAAATCTGATTATATATCCACATATTTGACTTGATTTTAAACCGAAGGCCTTTGCTGATGTAACACTCCCCATTTACCAGGAGGTGTTTGACCATAATGCACAGCACCAAACTCAGCACAAACACCTCATAGCAACTGTCAGCATGGTGGTGGAGGGATGATGATTTGGGCTTGTTTTGCAGCCACAGGACTTCGGCACCGTGCAGTCATTGAGTCCACCATGAACTCATAATATTCTAGAGTCAAATGTGAGGACATCTGTCCCACAGCTAAAGCTTGGTCCAAACTGGCTCATGAAACAGGACAATGATCCCAAGCACAGCTGCAAATCTCCAACAGAATGGCTGAAAAAGAAAAGAATCAAGGTGTTGCAATGGCCCAGTCAAAGTCCAGACCTTAACCCCACTGAAATGCTATGGTCGGACCTTAAGAGAGCTGTGCATAAATAAATGAATTGAAGCAACGCTGTGAAGAATAATAGACCAGAATTCCTCCACAACCATGTGAGAGACTGATAAAGTCATAGAGAAAACCATTGCTGCAACTTATTGCTGCTGAAGGAGGTTCAACAACCTGCTGGATTAGAGGATGTACTTAGTTTGTCACACACTGCATCTGCGTTTTGGCTAATTTTTGTTAAAGAAGTGATGACACAGTGGAACCTGTCATGTGGTGTTCATCTGAAGTTGTATTTACCTAATTTTAAGACCTGCTGAGGTCCAGATGATTTTTTTAATGTCCTGCGATGTAAAAAGCTTAAAACTGAGAGTGGATTTTTGTAACCATGACCGTTGCTTCCAGGTCTAAAAAGCAAAGTAAATGGTTAAGATGATAAAGAAGGGTGTGATTTACCATGCAAGTGTGTAAAGTTTCTCACTCAAAAGAAGGCAAAAACATTTATACATACATCCATACACGCATTTATACACATATCCTATGATCAGAACCATGAGGTGCGGGTGGAGGGATACAGCACAGGAACAGAGCCAAATAAAGTTGATAAACAGTTGACAAGCTCCCTGGTAGATTCATCCTGAGATGATGAAGGTTCTGGACTTTGTGGGGCTGTGTTAAATGACACGCCTCTTTAATGTTACATGGTGCCTGTGGATTACCAGACCATGGTAGTGGTTGCCTTTTTAAAAAAGAGGGACCGGAGGGTCTGCTCCAGTTCTTAGAGTATCATGTTGCTCAGCCTCCCAGGAATGTTTTCAGCTGATTGTCAAATCTTGGATTCATGAGGAGCAATGAGAATTTTGCCCATAATTTACCAGATTTTCACCCTTGCAGGACTTTTGGAGGGATGGGAGTCTGACCATCCAGTCTACATGTATTTTGTGGACTTGGAGAAGATCACATACCCTGGGACCACCTGTGGGGTGTGCTGTGGGAGTATGGGGTTCTAGGTTCATTGTTTCGGGCCATCAGGTCCTCGTATCACCAAAGTGAGAGCACAAAATCAAGTTCATTGTCCTGTTTTTGATTTTCATGGACAGGGTGTCAAGGTATAGCCAGGGGAGGGAGGGTGTTCATTTTGGGAACCTCAGAATCACTGCTTTTTGCAGGTGATGAGGTTCTGTTGGTGTGATTGGACCATGTATGCACAGTAAGAGTTTGCAGCTCAGTGTGAAACTGCCATCTCCAAGTCTGATACCATGGTTCTCTGCTGGAAAGCAGTGCTGCCTTTGGGGAGGGGAGGGAGGCATTCACTAGTGATGAGAAGGTGGAGCATGAGCTAGACCGACAGACTGGTGCAGTTTTAGTAGTGAGTGAGTGAGTGTTGTACTGGACTGTTGTGATTACTGAACTAAAAGGTGAAGCTTTCAATTTACCAGTCCAGCTACATTCCCACATTCATATATGTTCACAAGAACTGAGTAATAACCAAGAGAGTAAGGTGAATACAAGTGGCTGAAATGAGTTTCCTCCATAGAATGGCTGGGCTCAGTTTTAGAGACAGGGTGAGGTAGCAGGACATCCAGAGGGATTTCAGGGTAGAGACACTACTCCTGCTTGTGGAAAACAGCCAGCTGGTCAGGGTGCCTCCCTTTGGAGGTTTTCTGGGAACACCAAACTGGGAAGAGACCCAGGGGTAGACCCAAAACCTGCTGAAGAGATTATATATCTGGCCTGGGAACACCTCAGGATCCCCTAGGAGGAACTTGAAAGTATTATTGGAGAGGAGGTCTGCAATACCCTGTTCAGCCTGCTGCCATCCTGACTTGACTTCAGATGAGCAGAAGCTGGAATACGCTCATATATTTTTTGTATTATTTTTACGGTTTTTCTGAGTTAAAGATGAAGCTATGGATAGATGGATGGGTCCTAAACACTGCTTCTTGCTGGGTTTCAGGTGAATGAAGAGGGCAGTGAGGCAGCAGCAGCCACTGCGGTGGTGGCCGTTGGACGCTCCATCAACCTGAACAGGGAAATTTTTATGGCCAATCGCCCGTTCCTGCTGCTCATCAGAGAGTCCACCATCAACACGCTGCTATTCATTGGCCGTGTGGCTGACCCCTGCAACCAATAAAAACTGTCCAACAGATGATGGGATCGCCGTCTCAGCTCCTTTATTAAAAAATCTAAATCATAAAAATATACACAGTTTCAAAATGTAAACGTATACCAACCCAGCATTGTGATGTAAAATGTAACTTGGTACTAACAAACTTTCCTGTTGTTTGAGTTTGCAGCACTGTGCGGTTGTGGAAAATTTGGTTATTGTGAGTCAGTGCGGTACTGCAGACAGAGGTGACCAGAGTTTAAAGCACAGAAAACTCAACATTTTTTTACTTTAGGGAACATTTTCAACCATTTACATCTTTAATTTTTAGCTGTAACTTCATTTTGCCATGACCTTTAACAATGCCAATCACTCTTCTCTTAGCTTTTGCTACAGATTTACTTTTTAACTATTTCAACTGTTGAAATTATCAAGAAAAAGCAAATTTTTCCAACTTTCATTTTTTATGTTCCCCACTTCTTTTAACTGTGATTTTTAGTTTTTCTGACCAAATTCAAACTTTTTCCCTACATTAAATCTAACCAAAACTTGATCTGAGATCATTTTCATTTCTGAGTTCTCTGGCTTCCTCCCACAGTCGACAGACACCCAGTGACCCGGTGCCTGTGGGTGTAGATGGCTGTGTGTCTGTGTGTAAGCCCTGTGTGTACCAGGGTGTACACACTCTCTATTAGAGCTGAGTCTGTATATCCTTCTTCCATGAAATGAGGATTTGTGTTTCCACAGTAGATAAGCTGCAGATATGTATCTGTGTCAGTCTTCCCACAGACATGAGGCCCTGTGCAGCGTCAGATTTGTGTGTTGAGGGCTGATGCAGATCCTGGCTGCAGTATAACTGCATGTTTTGCCGTGTTGTCAGAGACAGAGGCCAGTCGGTGCTGTTTGACACTTAAAGTGCTTTATTTCCTTTGAAGGAGATGCGACCTGTGAGTGATCTAGTGGTCATAGTGAAAGAAGCTTCTTCACATTTTTCTAAACTAATCGACCTTTGGCCTCACATCCCCCCGCCCCCCCCACCCCCTCCACCAACATGGTTTAGCAACAGAGACATGCAACATAAAAGATCTTCACGTAAAACCTTTCAGGTTCATCTACAACAGAATTTGTTAAGTACCTCCTCTTTTTTTTTTTTTTTTTAAAAAGTTGGGTATTAAAAGTTAATTTACTAAATTTTTTTCTTTGACTTATTTTCTGCTTCGATATATTAGGATATACTTTGAGGAGTAAAGAGTAATCTCATTAAGTGACTATATCTAAATGATTTATGATCAGGCATGTGGTGGTCAAGGTTACTGGATATTCATATACAAAACAATGGACTCGCACATTAAAAATAAAAGTTTCAGACTGAAGCTGAAGAAACATGAACCAAAGTTTGGCATTTTGTTGTAAAGCAACTCAACTGGAGCCTCAACTGAGTCAAAGACAAAGAAGGCCAAAGGATGAGGAGGATGAGGTTCAGCTGTTTTCACAGTTTGAAGTGAACTAAAATGAGGAATCACTGAGGAGGAAAAGTCTGACCTTGGCTTTCTTTATAAAGTCAATTTAAATGTTTTATACAGTGCCATCAGCAACAGTCCTCTAGGTGCTTTACACTGTCAGGTAAAAACCCCACAATATTTGAAAGAAAACCCAACTATCCTCTATGAGCAGCACTTGGTGACAGCAGGAAGGAAGAACTCCCTTTGTACAGGAAGTGACCTCCAATAGAAGCAGGTTCGGGGAGGCATCTTTGTAACAATCAGCCTCTTGTCAAACAAACATAGCTGTACAGACTGTGTAGGCGTGAGGTCAGAACATTTACTGAGGTCTGACTCAGACTGCATCACACACTGCAGGAGGACAATAGTTCAAAGACCGGCATGTCTCTGCCCTGTGAGACATTTCATCAGACAGACAGACAGACTCCCTTTAAACCAGGGCAGTGAGCGTGCAGCAGCTGATCAGAGTTTGTTAAGCTCTGTGAAAATGCCCACTGGTTCAGTCAGTGTTTAATCACCTTACCTACAGATTCTGGCTTTGTGAGACATCCATGTTTGCATAAAACTAAAGTCTTCACTTCAACTGAGTGTGGAATCTATATTCTAACTGGATAAATTCATGAACAGAGAAACATGCTGCCCAACAAAAACCAGGCCATAACTGTGCAGATCTGGTCTGTAATAATTCTCCTGTGGTCGAGTTTAAACCAACTCTGATCAGACTTTACCTTCTCCATATTCCTCAGTAGGACCACACTGAGCCAGCTGTCCTCAAAGCAGCGTCTTACTAGCTGTAACTAGAAATGATGTGTTGCTCATTAAAAGATGAAGTGCTCACAGCTTCACTACACCTCAGTGCAGAGCGGAGAATCCAACACAACTCATTAAAATGTGAAACAGAAGAGAAGATCCTGGGGACCCTGGGGCTCTTTGTGCTGCAGCTGGGCAGCATGTCCAACTTCAATCTTTTTTTTTACTTTGTTAAAAAATTGGAAGGGGTGATCATAGCTGAATCATTTTCTATACAGTGGATCATTCTTAATAAATGTGAAACATCAAACAATGAACTACAATAAACAAGATTTCTTCAGCAAAATATATGAAGAAACACTCGCTGATGTTCCCATGTTGTCCACACGTCATTCAACAAAGAGAAGCTGAATCCGGACTTTTGCAGAAAATATTACTGAAGCTGAATAGCTGTTCTGGACTTCAGGTGTCAGACCTTTGATCTGTTCCTGCCAATGAACTGAAACGTGAAATATTAAAAACTGAGTCAACAGAACCAAGATTCTGTTATCTGGCTTCACTTAACCTCACACTGATGATCAGGACCAGAGGTCACATGAAGCTGGTTATCACCTGGATAAGTTAACCCAGGGTTTAGTAATCCAGCTAAAGGGGCAGGGCTGGTAGCATCTGACCAATCAGAAGCATGGCTCAGTCTGCTGGCAGGAGAGTGACTGATTTGATCAAACTATAAAAATATGAATCAGGTAAAGACAGACAGGCTGCAGATCAAACAGAGTGTGTAACAGGTCAAACTGTACAGTCATTTAGTATGAATGTGTGAGAGATTTAAGCTATTAAAGTTTGGCATGTTTGAAGCAGTAAGTAAAGCGTGTAAAAACGCTGGCTGTGTGAGTTAAAGCATCACAGCTCTGTCATTAAGAATCTGACAGATTATTCATTAAATTCATCTTTAGCTGAAGCTTTGATTCCATCAGCTGTTTAACAAATAAACAACAAAAACAAACAAACATTCTAATGTAGCTTCAGTCTGTATGCAAATTAGATTTAAACTACAGATCAGAGATGTACAAACAGGCATCTGTTTTAGATCACATATTAAGACTCAAACTGTTTGCAGCAACAGGGATCAATAAAGTTTGTGTAAGAATGTGTTTTATTACTGAAGCTCAGAGACTTCAGATCCTACAGTCTGCAGAGCTCTAAGGGATCTTCAGGATCAGCGAAACCATTTTCCAGAGATGTGATTGGTCAGTAGGTGGTGATGTCATACCTGTTGATCTGCTGTGGAGCAGGTTAGGTCTGCAGCATCAGTTACCATGGTGATATACCCTGGTAAAACTGAACCAACATCACAGTACTGAAAAGCCAGAGTTACCCTGAAGTTACCTGGAGAAGAAGCCCTCCTGCTTCATAGTGCAGGGCTCTGCAGGACAAACACTGGTTTTCAGCTCTGCTTACATGAACAAAGCATGTGTAGCTGGTATCGTGTTGTCCACACCAACCCTCAGGAGGGCACACAGACTTTTCCTCTTATTCTTAAGTGATGCCTCTCTGACCCGAGTGGGCCCTCACTTCCTCACAGACACACAAACTAACCTGGACCAGAGATCAGCCAATCAGCACAGAGTGAGGGATTACTGTTGCGTTGAAGCTTGTAATGTATGTAGGTACAGGTACTGCTTAGTGTTTGATTCCAGCAGGCACACAGTGGCCTGAGGTGACCAGACACACAAACTCAAATCCCTGCACAACAGTGGACAAGAACGTGTGCACACACACCACCTGGGATTTTCCTGCATATAAAACTACATTTCTACGTGGGCTTTCATTTACTCCAGCATCAAATTCATTATAGATCAAATGGCCTGAAAAGCAAGAAAACACAGACTCATCAGATATATGTGGACCAGTCTTGGTTACAGATAATCACTGCCAAAGACCAGTTCTGAGCCAGGAACAGTCCTGTACCGCAAACACACACACACACACACACACACACAGCACATGAATGACATGTGATGTACACACCAGGAACAAGCTGCACCACATCCACAGACCTGTTTACCAATGTGCACACAAAGATACACACACTGAATGCTTCTCATGTTAGGAGCAGCTGTTAGTCATCACCTGCCACTCAGCTAATGAACCATCATCTGTGTCCAACTGTCCACACTGCAGCTGGACCAGGACCAACACACCTCACCTTAATGAGGAAGATGGACATAAATGGTTCAAGTGGACTGTGGTGACTCTGCTACAGTCCAGTTCATAAATGAAGCCTGTTTCCCTGTTCAGACACACACACACACACACACACACTGCCCTGCCTCACTGCCTGTAGGCCTCATCCCTCCTCAGCTTTATATGCAGGATATCTAAAAAACACTTAATTTATTCCATATGTGTTAAAGTCTGATTTCATTTTAGGCCGTGATCATCTCAGTCCTGAGTCTGGCTCAGATCTGGTCTTAACAGTCTAAATCCCTTTGTGAGGTAAGCAGTGACTCCTCATCAATCAGCAGCTAAGTCCATCTGATGATTGTCACTTTATCCTAATACGAAATGAGTAAACACACAAGCTGAAACTTTCAAACATTAGAAACCCAGAACAGCCCAGATCATGAAATATTTCTTGCAGAAGTTGCCGTGTTCGGCCCACCGTCTTCGGCACACCGAGGCTGTTTCTAAGTCCTTTTCCCGTGCAACACACCAGAACGTAAAAAGCTGCTGAGATATGTGTGCAATAATACACAACAAGGTGTCCTGATTTAGAAAAAAGAAAAACAGGTGGAGGTAAGAACACTGACCAAAGCTGGGACACCTGCTGTGGAAAGAGGTCTGGAGGGCATCATGCTAATGAGTTTTTGTTCCATACTGCCCAGTCCTGGGTTCTGTCGCCGTCTGCGGTGACTCACAGGGACGTCCTACCTGCTGCTTCTGGTTGACAGCTGAGTTTTATTTCTGCCCGTACATATTGCACTGAGGTTTAGCCGTTAGCATTCTGCTACGTGGGAAAGGTAAACGTCCAATTCTCTGAATAAAAGAAAAGCGTCTGTATACCTGATATTCTGGATTAGCCTGAAGTGTGAGTGTGGCGGCAGCGGCTGCAGTGGGTTCTGGGACAAAATCTCGAATGGCTCGAGCGAGGACAGAGCCGCTGGCTTCACTTGCATAAAAAAACTTTACCATCCACTGAGAATCTGATTCACAGCTCTGTAGAAAACAGTAACAGCCGATCCGTGTGCTACCTGCCTACTCCTAGCTTCTTTACATTACTCGTATGCAAAAAAAAAAACTCTTAGTAGTTTAAATACATCTGTGATAATATGTGGATCTGTCATTGTTTTTAGAAAAGGTTTAGACCTTCTCTCTCTCTCTCGCTGTGTTGGCGTTCTGAGGGGCCAGCGTGGCTACGCCATCTGTCCTTTGGTTCCTGATAGCCCAACCTGCTCCCGTCCTCCTGCAGGTGGACTCTGACCACAGGACGGTTTTTAACCGCCCCATGGCCTGGCCACTACATCCATCTGGTCCAACAGGGTTTGGCTCCTTGTCCGGTCACTATCCCATCAATGTCCACCCAGAGATCAGAACCATCTGTGGTCAGTGATGCACCACCTCTACTGCACTCTGTAAGCCAAGGTTAGCTCAACATGTTCTGTTTATGGGTATGTATCCACCACCTCTGTTAATGATGGGAGCGTCTGAAGTCTCACTGCTCAGCGTCTCTTTACAGGGACAGATCTGTCTAATGTGTGTAGGACACACAGTAAATAAGCTAAGTATGCTATATTTTACTATCCAATGGAAGTAGAGCCCTGTGATGTGGAATGAATGAACCACTGGGATACAGTTACAGCTTTTACAGTCTATATTTAAACTCTGCCCCTCTATTCCTCCATGGTCTGAGACCAGGCAGCAGCTTCTGGGGCTGGAAACTGAAGCCGACCACATGGAAGTGCCAAAACCGTGGTTTCTGGTGCAGCCACTGTGGCTGGCTCCAAAAGCAAGGTAGGTGTAAAACTCTGCCAAATTACCAATGCTGATTAATCTGCTGCGGTGACACCTTGAGGGGAACACAAGGGAGCAGCTGCAGGTACAAACACATGAAGATGTGCGTAAGGCTGATTCGTTGAAAAGTAAACCAGGAAAGGGACGCAACGCGGCTTTCCAAACAAGGAGACACACCAAAAACAGCACAAACATCAGGGACAGAGTCTGCAGAGACATTGTTCCTGCAGCTGGAGGAAGCTGTATTCATGCTTCTCTGTTAAATCCAAATCATAGCTGCAAACCCTCATGGAACCCCTCGCTATAACCTGACGTGCACCTCTTCAGAAATTTAAGTATTTCTCAGCTCCATCATCTCACATAAACACAGGAAGTACACAAGGGAAGCAGAAGAAGTAGAATAAAAACTCAACAGCGGTACAGGCACCCCATCGCCAACCAGTGTCTTGGCAGCAAATTGCAGGGCAATGCAGGCACACTTCACAAAAGCATAAAGGCTGGTCACCTATTACATCGCAGGCTCTATGCAGATTCATTTGTGGTATAAAAGGTACAAATTAAGTTTTAAGGTCCAACAACATCAAGCAAGTATAACCTCAGACCTGTTGTGACACTGCCCCCCAGTGACAGTAAACAGCTACAACATGCAGACAGCAGTCTGAGAAGCTGTGCACAGGCTGTCCGTAGGACCGGCGCAGTACCGTAAATCAGCCATTAGGCTTAAAATTAGAGGGATAGTCACTTTGATTGACAGGAGACTAACTGGAGACCCTCAATGGGTCCTTTCTGTGTTTGTGGTATTTAATACGTTTGATTAACTTGTTCATCACTTTTAGTTTCAGTTCTGCTTTTTCTAAGGTACACTAGTTGTCGAGTGCAGTAGGTTTAATGCATCACTGGCCACTCAGGACACTGATCAGGTCTTTATGCCAATGTGTTCTCCTAGATCAATAATCCATCTTCCATCACACCCACTGTCAGAGCAAGAAAGTGTCCGGGAAAAATGAAAGAAAACAATAAAGACATGCTTGTTTATAAAAATATCTGAGAAAAGTGACTGAGATCTCTGTGTGAGTGGATCAGAGTGCTTTCTGGTGGTGCTGTGCTGCAGCTGTATTGCGTAGTGATGAGAGGTAACTGAGCTGTGTAGCTTATCTGAGGCTGGACGCTGTCCAGTTTTCCTGCTGTGAGTTTGTTGGTGGTCCAGTCTGATCTACAAAATGCTGTAGAAACTGAGTTGAACTGCCACAATACCCAAACACTATTCTGAGGAAGGTATAGTCATTAACAGCCAAATTAGTCAAGCCAGTGTGACTGGAGTCCCTTCACAGTAACTTTTCTTTCCATTTTGCCTGCATGAAGCGTTCTGTAAGACGAGCAGGGAGATTCCCTCTCCAGCTCGAGGACACATATGTATCAGTGTCTGCTCTTTCCAGGAGCTTTCAAACACAGCCCACGCTCTTCCACTGCAGGGCTGGTGGGGCTGGCCACATCTCACTCTCAGAACCATGCTGCAACATGGCTGTGGTAGGATTGTCCTTTATATGTCCTTTTCATGTGACCCAGATCAAACATTTAGGTCACAAGATCAGGATGTATTCTCTGCTGAGGGCAATGGGACAGAGTTAAAAGCTCTGGAAACAGTTAGTGTTTCAAAAACATCTGATAAGAGAGACTCGAACTACTGACCACTCTCAGCATTATTTAACCAGATTAACTGTTGACCCTATTAATCACTCATTTTTGCTAAGCTAAGGGAGATAAAGACAGAGAGTCTGAGATTCCTCCCAAATAAAAAGTTCATAAAGGCAAATCTTTACTTTTAAAATGGAAGAATTTGGCTGATTCAATATTTGCAGATTTGTATCTGCTAACTGAATATTCATCTGCACATCCCACTCTTCCTGTGGGCACATACCTTCTGCTTCAGGTTCCTGCCTTTTCGTGAGCGCTGTTAGTGAAACGTTAAAATGTCAGGATGTGGACTGAAGGCTCATTTCTGTGAAACAGAAGTGTGACTGCACTTTTCTAAAGGTGCTGTACAGCGAGGTATGAAGTGTGTAGTAGTGTGTAGTAACTGTAGTGTGAGACCTTCATCCATCCTAAAATGCGCCAGATGCAGGACAACAGGGAAGGATGAGAGACTCCAATCACACTGGACCACAACTTCAACTAAACAGTAGGAAGTTTCTCATTGATCCTTTTGTGCAACTACATCTTTTTATGCCATTGTGGCACGTAAAGAACACATGGGATTATTATTAACCCAACGGCTCCAGATTGTCTCAAGGCAAATATGAAGGATTTGAACTGTTTAACTGGCACTGAGTAGTTTGGCAAAGTCTCCACCAGACATACTGTTGTGATGCTGCATTGTGGACCAGTAATACCTGTAAATCTAAAAGTAGAACTCTGTAACATAAACTAGACCGAGGCAAACGAGAACCACTGAACTTTGTGGCGTATGAGGTTGCTGGAGTGTGTGGCATTTCTTCATTTTAGCTTAATCGGTTCGGTTTAGTAAGTGAAGGTAGATGCGGTTTAAAGCGGAAAAAATCTCAGTTTGGACTCTGAGGTGTCCTTAGACTTCAGCGGGTCCAGCGTCCTGTTAGCCGTGGATACAACAGGATCACCTGGCCCTCCATGTTTGGCACCCCCCACCCTGGCCTCGATCCCATCTTTCTCCCTTCAGGGGGTCAGTCAGGCCCTGTTGTGGAAACCGAGGCTTGGGGACCCTCTCCATATTGGCCTCCAACACTGCTGCTCCCACCACCACCTCCCCCACCTTCAGGTTCCTCCTGGCTGGGAGAGGCCTCATCACTGGGACCGCCCCTGGATGTAATGGAGGCGGTGGTGGTCTCAGGGGAAGCGCTGTGGGCCTCTTGGGGGGCGCAGCCTGGGTGGTTCTTACGGAAATGCTGGTTAAGGATGGCCTGAAAGGGGAAGCTCTTCCCGCAGACGTGGCAGTGGAAAGGCTTGTTGCCGGTGTGCTTGCGGATGTGGTACTCCAGCTGGTCTTTGCGGGTGTACTTCTTCCCACAGATGCGGCAGACAAACGGTGTGATGCCCATGTGCAGGCGCATGTGGCGGTCTAGGCTGCCTTTCTGGTTGAAGGACTTGCAGCAGTAGATGCAGGTGAGACGAGGATTGTAGCGGAACCAGCGGTCTCCAACCTGCTCCCTCAGGTAGTCCTCATAGCCACCAATATCAAACGTTGCATGCTCCTCCCCCTGACAGGTACAATGAAATGTTAATACAGCAGAAACCAGGAGCGAATCGGTCAAACTGGACTTTAATCTCTTTGGATGAACAAACTGTGCCATCTTAGAGCAAAGTGCTCACCAGCACAGGAAACTGAGTTCTCTACTAAGGAAGTGGACCTTTTGAACACCTACAGGAAGGTTTTAGGGGTCATTTACCATGATTAGGCTAGAACTCACTAAACACACATTACGGGTCTTACAGAAGTTTCCACTTGTAACTGAGGCCATGCTATGGGTCCTTGAAAAGTTTGATGGTTTCCTGAGGAGGTTCTTTGACCCTTTAAAAAGTCCTAGTGGTTACTGAGGGATCTCTAGGGGTCCTGTGGTCCTGGTGGGGGATTGTTGTGGTTTGTAAGGTGCTCAGCCACTTACAGGAGAGTTGGGGAAAAATGTTTTAAAAAATAAATTCTCTGTGCTTTTACTTTCATTTTCTAGGGATAAACTGATAAACTTTTTCCAGACCCATTCCAGATTTCTAGAGTATAGACCTGTCCAAATGACTAAGCTATGCTAAGCTCACTGTGAGGAACTGTAAGGCAGCATCAGGCCTTAAACACGGCTTTCCCAGCACTGTAAAATAAAATGTAACAAATGACAGAAATGTACTGAATTTATATTAATTAAACATTACACAGCAGCAGGACCCAGAAAAATTAAATTACATTTGTAATTCACCTAATTTATTTGACTGACTTGGTTTTAGGTCAGTATGAGAGTCTTTACTGTGTTCTGCTGTCACTTATGGTCTCACTAGTTCTCCCCTTTCTCTGCTTTTACTTTCACTGTGTGGACAGCTCACATATTACTGTGAGTGTAATAAAATGGTCCCACAATGGTTCAACACAACATAAGGACAGAGTGCATCTCTCTTGTCAGTGGAGACAGTGTGTCTGAAGCCAGTCTCTCCCAGCTGTATCAGTTAGTGTTTGTACCTGTGAGCTTGGCTGTCGCAACTCGTCCGCCCTGCTGGGAGACTCGCTCTTTGCTCTCTGACGCTCTGTGAGGACGACCACGCTGCCGGTGGGACTAAACCTAGTGCGAAAAAACTCATCATCATCATCAGGAGTCTACAGATAAAAAATACAGAGCCTGGGGAGGAGTTTTACCACTGTGACTCACCTGTCTGTCTCGCTGAAGCTGGAGGACGGCTGGACGCTACGTGCCCCCAGCGTTCCTACCGGCCCCGTCACCAGTGTGCTGCGTCCTGATGTGTCAATCATCACGGTGGCCCCATCCTCCACGGGCACACCCTCCTCCTGATGCTCTCCTGCTCCAATCCACTCCTCCATCCTCTCTGTCTTGATCCTGATTCCATCCATGCTGCCCTCCTCAGCGCTGCCGGTCCGCTCCGGTTCGCTGCTCGTCTCTACGTACCACTGACCAGCCCGGTTGATGCGTAGTATCGGCTCCTTGCCTACTCTTCCGCTCGTGGTCCCCGGCCCTTCTAGTCCGCTGTGCTCCACTGTTGGTGCTGGACTAAGAGGCTCCTCTGCTGGGCTGACAGCTTCGCATGCCTCCGCTCCTCCACGTGGGCCAATCAGCCGCAGACTGCTGTGATGACCCCCTCCTCGCACCACCGCCTCCAAACTTCTGCTGCTCCTGGAGCCCCGTGCCGCCTCTTCATCCCTGGATTCTTCATCCAGGTCAGCCAGGCTGATCTTCAGATGGATGCCCTCCAGGATTTGGGTGCAGCGGTCAATAATGTGCTGCATCTGCAGGAAGCTGGCAGCAGTCAGGTAGCTGATGATGTCTGCAAGCTGCAGGCAGAGGCGACCTGTGTAGCAGAAGGACAGTAGCTGCTCGAACACTGATGGGTTACGGATCACCGTCAGGGATACAGTGCTCATCTGGCTCAGAGACATGTGGTCCCGGAAGTACGGCGAGCTGGCAGCAAGGACCACTTTGTGTGCGCGAAAGCTCTGGCCCTGAACGTTGACCACGATGTCGCAGAGACGGCCTTGAACACGCAGCTGGTTCAGGTGAGACAGAACTGAGTTACTGAAGTCTGGGATGTCCAGCTGTATGCTACCGGCACGCTCCATGCTGCAGCCTGCAGGGGCACTGCAACAACAGCAACACATCAGTACCTTGTAGTTCACAACACACAAATAATTCCATTTGTATGGTCTTAGCTTTGGTCAAAGCCCAGCTTCTTAAAGAAACAGTGATGTCACAGCAGTTTTCCATCAAACATTTAGGGGTGTGCTATCAGTTTAAAAACCAAGAGAGTTACAGTCATGTTGAATTTTCCGGGTTTTTACATCACTGTGACCATTTGTTGGATAAACAGACACACTTGGCTGCTGAGTGGAAACTGAAGACACTCTGGGGTTTGAAAAGGTCACACAGAGCTCAGTGTCAGCTGTAGACCCACTAAGTCACTTGCTCAGGTTTTTTCAGATGCACCCCAAGTACGTTCACAGACCTCTAAAATGTATTTATATAGTCTTGACTGAAAGCACGAATGGTTGCCTGCACCCAGAGGTGCTGCTGGCCACCAGGCAAAGCAGGCAACTGGTTAGGACCCCAGGCCAGTGAGGGGCCCCAGAGAGCTGATAATGTCAAACTACAACAGCAGCAATGTGCAAAGTTTGCAGGAAAGACCTGACCTCCCTAAGGGGGCCCACCTGACTCCATTCAAACCTGTTGTAAGTGGTGGGGATGATTCTGTTTAAACAAACCTAATGATAACGTGGAAACCACTCAACGACACAAAGATGAGTTCGGCTTCATTTATACCTCTGTGGTGAATCTACATAGAACCTGTGACGTAGTGACCATGCCGCTTTGAGCTTCTACAACATTTGCCCATGTTGCCCTGCAATTCACTGCAAGACACTAATTGGTAGTGGGGTGCCTGTACCACTATTAAGGTTCTATTCTATTTCTTATACTTCTTCCCTTGTGCGCTTCCTGTGTTTATGTCAGACAATGGCGACTACAACAGCAAAAATCCCACTTGATTTGGAGCTGAGAAATACTGAACCATGTTCAATGTCCCTCTCTTCCAGTGTCTCTGTTTTCAAGCAAGCTCAGCATTTATCAAATCTGCCTGATGGTCAGTTTAATCAGATCCAACAAAAACACAAGAACCAGAAAGAACCAGATGAGTGTCAGTGGTGCTTTGTGACAGAAGGATAGCAGCAAGAGTAAAAGGGAAGGTTTACAAGATGGTAATGAGACCTGCTATGATGTATGGTTTGGAGACGGTGGCACTGACAAAAAGACAGGAGGTGGAGCTGGAGGTGGCAGAGCTGAAGATGTTGAGATGTTCACTGGGAGTGACCAGGATGGACAGGATTAGAAATGAGTCCATCAGAGGGACAGCTAAGGCTGAGATGGTTTGGACATGTTCAGAGGAGGGATAGTAGACATATTGGACAAAGGATGTTGAAGATGGAGCTGCCAGGCAGGAGAAGAAGAAAAAGACCACAGAGAAGGTTGATGGGTGTAGTGAAGGAGGACATGCAGAGGGTTGGTATGAGGGAAGAGGATGCAGGGATAGGGTGAGATGGAGGCAGATGATTAGCTGCGACCCCTAACAGGAGCAGCCGAAAGAGGAAGAAGAAGAGCACAAAGTTTCTCCAGCTCATCACACCCATCATCGTCACATTTTAATCTTCAACTCAGCCTCAACTGAGTTTCATGAAATGAGGATCAGGTATGATTCTGACTTCCTTCAGGTCATAAAGTTAAAATCTACTGAAATGTGTAGGCTGTTATTGCAGTGATCTGATGGTGTGTTAGAACCTGATAACATGAAAAGGACCTGACCTGGTCAGCCTGGGTCCAGATTATTTTCATTTAATCAGGTGTAGTAAGTTCATGCAGAGGGTTGGTGTGAGGGAATATGATGCAGGGATAGGGTGAGATGGAGGCAGATGATCCACTGTGGCGACCCCTAACGGGAGCAGCCACAAGAAGTGCAGTGTCCTTAACAACATGGTCACCATGGTCTAACAGGCAAAAACAAAAAGCCATTATGTTACCCATCATGCTGTCCATGCAAAATTCTCCCATCAAATCGTATTTTATACAGTTATACCATCTTCTTCTTTCATTGTGTGCCCTTTCAGATTCAGGAATGCTGTTGTGTGTCCCTCAGCATAGGTACCTTAAAAGGCCTGTCACCTCTGCTACTATGACCCTCTGTGTGGTGTTGTGTCTCTGTGAGGTGACCCACCCTCCATGAGGTGCTGTGTCTCTGTGACCCTCTGTAAGGTGTTGTGTCTCTGTGACCCTCTGTGAGGTGCTGTGTCTCTGTGACCCTCTGTGTGACGTCGTGTCTCTGTGATCCTCTGTGTGGCGTCGTGTCTCTGTGAGGTGACCCACCCTCCGTGAGGTGCTGTGTCTCTGTGATCCTCTGTGTGGCGTCGTGTCTCTGTGAGGTGACCCACCCTCCGTGAGGTGCTGTGTCTCTGTGACTCTGTGTGGCATCGTGTCTCTGTGGTTGTTTTGTGTTTTCTTCTGCAACTCTAGATGTTCTCCTCTTACTTATTTTAAATTCATTGTATTTATATAGAGAAGGTATTAGACCTGCACATCTGATTGAAATGTCTACTGAGGTACAGTGATGTCTGTAGTTAACGCAATAAAAACTCATCATTACATCATTAATATTTCCATCTGAAGCCACGCCTTCTTACAAAATGTATGACATACTGTCCACTTCTGCACATGTCCCAAAACATGTGACATGTACTCACAGGTCATATTTCCTCCAGACCAACATTTAAACTGCTGACTTATTCATGACCACTTCATGTAACTATATGAAAAACTATATTCAAATATACGTTAGCAGACTTAAAAGTGATTTTATATGACTGTCAGAAGAACCTATCGGAGTTGTTTATGTGTTGCTAGCTGTTTGTTATACCCGCAGCAAATTATTCAAAATGGTGGAAAACTGTCTCTATAGTAATAATTCACCACTAGTCACCGCAAGATCTACAACGTTACAGAGAGACGCCAACAGTCAAACCCTGGGACACTTTAGAAGCTGGGAAAAATTTGCACCCCACGCCACACATCTCCCAGAATGCTATCAGTCACTAAGAACAAAAGATCCATGTTGAATTTGACCTACATAATTATCAGTGCAATAGCATCAGCAAACATTTGCTTCTTTGTTTTTCATATAAAATCATATCTGTTCCCTTAGTTTCACTTCATATTTTTCACCTGGTTGTCTGCACCCCACAGTTTGAGAGCCACTGCCCTATGAGCAGCACCTGGTGACTGTGGGAAGGAAGAACGCCCTTTTAACAGGAAGACACCTCCAGCAGAACCAGACTGAGGAACGGGCAGCGGGCAGCGGGCAGCCGGGGTGGAGGGGGGGGATTTTTTTAGCAATGGGATGTTACTTGTCCTGCTGCCTCCTGGACCACAGGGCATGTCTGCTAACAGCTGTGAGTTTACCAAGCATGTCTCTCAGAGGGACGCCCATGTCAGTGACTGTCTTCATGTTCAGTCCCTTCTGACCTCAGCTCACTTACTGACTGTCAGCAGGACGCACATAGGACTGACCAGAGGAGCCCGAGCCTGTCTCAGGGGACAGGTGGACCTCCAGGTGTGCAGCCGGACTCTCACCTGAGGGGGGGCGCTGAGGACTCTGTTTTCAGGGTACGGTGCTGTGGAGGCTTCAGTCCCGCAGCTCGCCGAGCATCGTTGGCTGGACGGGAGATGGTGGCGGCTCGGCTCGGCTCGGCTCGGCCCGACAGGCTGCAGCTCCACCCGCCGCTCCTCCGGGCTCCGCGTCCTGTTCAAGACCCGGGAACGACAGCTGAGCACGGGCTCCGGTCCGTCCGTAGGCGCGCTGCTGCCATTCCTCTGGAAGTGTGACCTGGTTCAGGATCGGTTCAGCTCCGGATTCTCATCTTCCTTTTTCACGGCAGAAGGGCCGAGACTGCAGGAAGGAAGGAAAGGGGGAAGAAAAGGCGCACTACACTATGGGACATGTAGTTCAAGCGCAGCAGCAGCGCTGCTTTCATAGCGGTTTTAAAGACTACACTTCCCGGCGTGCATTTGAGCGGAGATGCCTTCTTATGGTATTTGGAGTTTGACAAAGTTATCAGGATATAAAAACGCTCCATTAGAAGTACGGCGGGACAGAAGCGCTTTACTGCAGAGTGCTGAACATTTCTGACTCAAAGACTGACACTAATTGGATAAAAAGTCACGCAGGTGTTCACAGGCTCAGGTTACAGCTTCAGAACACCTGGAGTGTTTACACATACGGTCCCTCTCACCATGGAAGGGAATCCGGCGTAAAACATCTGCCTAATTAGCAATCAGAGCAATCCGCTGTGGCGCCCCCTCGAGGTGAATACAAGGGAGCTGCCATAGGTCAATCCTACAGCTTGAGAACAGCCCATCCCTGCAGTACCAAGACACACACACACACACATATACACAGATACACAGAATGAGTGAATATGAGTGTGAATATGGAGTGAAAAATATATAAATAATATTTAGATATATGTATGTGTGTGTGTTCAGCATCTTGATAAAAGTGCCTATAAGGATAAATTAAGCAAATAGCAGCAATGAGAGTAGTGTCACAGGGAAGAGTTGTAAATTGTGATGTCACAGGAATGATTTGCTGTGGC
>VUQH01073247.1:0-21416 GCA_015106775.1 Etroplus canarensis | reverse complement strand
TGGATGCCCTTCCTGACGCAACCCTCACCATTTACCCGGGCTTGGGACTGGCACTAGGACTACACTGGCTTATGGGCCCTGTCACAGCAATGTCTAATAGGATAAAATTATAAAATACAGACATGCCATATCCTAAAGGTCAAAGTTCAACTTCACAGTGACAGCACTTTCCTGGCTTTTATTAAACACCTTAACTCAGGAACAGAAGGGATGATTGTGACCATACTTTAAAATCGATTGGATACTGCATTTGTTAAGATTATTCTTTGGTGCCAATCTGTTAAATTTCTTGAGTTTTCACTAACGATATTCTGAGTCTGGACAGACATGGATTTGAACTGTAATATGGCAAGTTAGTAATTCTAGTTTCTGTGTCTTTTAGGGATCGTTTCCTGATGGAGACACTGTAGAGGATGGTTACCATGGCATCTCTCCTGTTACAGCATACCCTCCCCAAAACAGTTATGGTAATTTTGCCTTAATTAAAAAAAAAAAAAATCACACACATTAATGGGATGATAAAAGTGATGCTGTGTAAGATGTCTTAAGTGGAATAATACACAACTCACAAAAAGTTAAGGATATTTGGCTCTCGGGTGAAATTTCAGGATGCACCTAAAATGCACTATAATCTTTACAGGTGAACTTAATTTAACCTTCTCTTCACTTTTGAATGCACATGTCCAACTGTTCAGTGTTTCAGTACTCTTTGCATAACTTGCTGTTCTCCAACAAGGTGCTTAATGGCAAAATTCCCAACTGGTGTTTGATCCATGAATTGACCAATACATTTTCTTGTCCAGTTAGAATTGGTAATTAAACAGTCCTCTCTATCATGCTGTTCACATTTTGGCCTCATGAGACCAAGACAACACCTAACAATTGATCAACAGTACCTCACCATTGCGAGGCTTCCGAGCGAAGTGGCCAATGAGGTTAGAGTGTCACAGTGTCATCAGCAGTTGCCAACAGAGATGCAGAGAGACTAGAAGAGTCACAGAAATCACGCTGTAATTGATGGTCATCGGCACATGACTGAATTCTGGAGACACTGACATTTTTCGTTGTGGTATACCCACCACTGTTGTTGGCTTTTGTTTCAATAAATTGTTTGAGATGAGGAAATCACCATTGCATGCTTCTACTTAAATGCCTTACTTTCATGACATAAAATCCCTGTAGCGTGAACTTTTTACATTTTCCATAAATTTCACCCAAAAGCCAATTATCCTTAACTTTTTGTGAGTTGTGTAAATGTGCATTAAGACTTGTTAACTTGAGTCTGAAGTTTGAGTTTCAAGCTTTGGGAAGATTTGATCCATCTTCTCACATCTGTGTGGGGTAAAGGGTTAAAACAAACTGTGAAAAATTAGCAAATTCTTTCTGTAGGACTGTATGACATGATGGGAAACACATGGGAATGGACATCTACACCCTTTCCAGCAGCAAGGCCGATGTACGTGCTGCGTGGTGCCTCCTGGATCGACACAGTGGACGGTTCAGCCAATCACAAGGCTCGGATCACAACCAGGTGAGTTGCTGAGGAAAGAAAATTCCGTATTATCGGACCCTGAGCCACAAATTTATTCCCAAATAATGCTTTCGATTGTGTCTCCTGCAGGATGGGCAACACTCCTGACTCTGCTTCTGACAACCTTGGATTCAGGTGTGCTGCCAGTGATGGACAGAAACAAGGGAAGAAAAAAGAAAAAGCAGAACTATAGCAACAAACAAGCATTCAGAAATATGAATCAAAGGACGGCTCTGTGGATTTGAGCTAACAGTGATTTATTTGCTGATAATTAATCTCATGGCCTTCAAGTTTACAATGCAATGGATACGAGGGACTAAATGTGAATGATGAGGAGTTGTATTGAATAATAAAAGTGAAACAAACTATGTCTCCTATGGAGAATTTGATAAAGAATAAAGCTGAAGCTGCTGATGTGTAACATTTATTCAATACATAATCTTCAAACTAATAAAAGAAATTCTTTTTTTTCATGAAATTTTTATTTACCCACAAAAATAATCTCATTCATATTGAGTGATGCTGAAAACTAGACCATGCATTTGTTACTTCTAGGCTAGACAGTTGTAATTCCTTATTATCCGGTTGATCCACAAAAGCTGCAACAAGCGTACTGACAGACTAGAAAAACAGATTTTTAATTCCATTTTAGTTTTTTTAATGGCTCCAGAATGGAATTTAAAATCTTCCACTCACAAAGTCCTGAATAATCAGGTCCCTTCTATTCTTAACGTCCTCATAATGGAGCACTCCCGTTTGTTGTTCGTGATCTCTCCGTGCTCAGTTTTCTCATTCCCTTCACCCCCAGCTGATCACAGCAGATGGCTATCCTCACTGAGCCTGCTTCTGCTGGAGATTCCTTCCTGTTAAAACACTCTTTTGCCTAGTGCTTGTTTATAGCAGACTAATTGTTGGGATTCTGTCTCTGATATTGTAGGGTGTTTACCTTATGATATAGAGCTCCTTGACACAACTGCTGTTATGAACTGGTGCTAAATAACACAGAACTGGAAAGATCCACAGGCCTGACTAAAGAGACTTGCTTCAGTTTCATTGAATATATTCAATGAATGGAACAAGTGAGACGCTTTTTTAACTGCCAGCATTGATAGTCCTCTTTTTACCCGCTGGGATGTGTCTTTTGTTGAGAGTTTTTATGTGACTGGAGTGTAAAATGGTCTGTGAGTTCAGTCACAGCTTCTCTAATCCTGTACTTGGCATTTTGTTTACTTTCCCATAGTGAGGGACCGACGGATTGGACTCGATCTGGTAAACAGATCAGGAATGTTTCAAGAAATTCCAGTGTTTTAGTACAGTAACAAAAGTCAACCCTTCTGACTATTATTAAGAAGTGATGAAGTATCATAGTGCTGACCACAGAGGCAGCTTGATAGATATTGTATTGTAGATGTGGAGTTATGGAAATATCTATGAGACCTGGTCATTTTAACACAGAAATAACTGAGTAGTATAAAATATAAGAACATTCATTATCAAACAACTTGTACAGAGGTTGTTTTAAGCAGCATTTCTAGAGAACAGGAGTAAGTGTACGTGTTGACAGGATGTATTGTTATCCAGTTCTGAATTACATACAGAAAGATTTCTTATCATCCTGATAAAAACACAGTCAACTTATACCCCCACGGCTGGGAAGTCCTTGAGGAATTCAGTAGAGGAAAAACAAATGGTGCCGTACAGTCGGGTCATTGTGCTCCAAAAGGCTCCACCAGGTCTGACCTTTTTCAGCCCTCACTAAAACAGTGACATTTCGACATATGGACAAAAATATTGGGCCGCCTACACATTACATGCATTACACCGACAAGAGCTTTAAAGATATATTTTTTAAATCCATAGGCATTAATATGGAGTTGTACCCACTTTGCAGCTATAACTGCTTCCACTCTTCTGGCAAGGGTTTTTATAGGACTTTGTAGTGTAGCTCAGGAAATTTTTATATATTCATCTGGAAGAGCATGTGTGAGGCTTGGTGTTGGTTGAGATGGCCTGATTGCCATTCTGTGTTGTAGTTCATCCCAATAGTGTGGATGGGGTTAAGATCAGTGATCTGTGTGCATCAGTCAAGTTCTTCCACACCAAACTCATCTAAGCATACCTTTATAAACCTTGCTTTGTGCACTGGAGCACATACTAGAACATAATAGGGCCTCCCACAAAACAGGAAGCATGGAATTGTTCAAAATGTCTTGATAACCTGAAACATTAAGATTTCCCTTAAATCTTACAAAGGTGCCCAGGCCAACCTGGATGAAAACCCATGCTATGTAGATTCCAGGGCACAGTTTTTGTGCTGGTGTTAATGCCACAGGAGAATTGGAACTCAGCAGTAAATGAGTCAGCAGAGTGTTGGTGACTTTTATGCACTATGTACCTCAATACATGGTGGCCCTGCTCTGTAACTTTGTTTGTCACTTCGAGTTGCTGTGGTTCCTAAATGCTGCCACTGTGTAATAATACCACTACTTACTGCTGATCATGGAATATCTGGAAGGAAAGAAATTTCACAAACTGACTTGTTGCAGTTTTGGCATTTTATTACAGTACCATGCTCAAATTTAGTGGGCTCTTTAGAACGACCCATTCTTTTATAAATGTTTGTAAGGTCAGACTGTATAGCTAAGTTCTTGATTTTATAGAGCTGTGGCAATGGAACTGAATGAAACACCTGAATTCACTGACTAAGAGGTGTGGCCCAATACTTTTTCCATAGAGTGTATGGTGAAATGTATAGTAGGGTTAACTCCAAAATCCAGAACAGGGTTAAATCTTTTCCTTTTGATATGGATTCATTTTTAACACACAACCAAATGAGACCTGATACTTTTGTTCTTGCAGCACTGTTGCAATTCTAAAGGTGATTCACTAGAAATACAACAGGGGCAATTTTCCAAATCATGCAAATAAGGGAAAACTCCTTTAAATTAAAAAAAAAAATTCTGAAAGATCAGTGCATCTGAACAGTCACACATTTCACATCCACATTTAATGTCTGTAGCCCACAGTTTCTCCAGAAATGCAGCCTCTTGTATTGCTCTTATGACTTTAAAAAATTGTGCAATAAATAAATATTTATAAATAAATGATATTTTGCTCTGGCATAAAAGTGCAGAGTCGTCATATTATTTCATATGCCTTAGATAAATAATAATCAAATTCAATGAACAAATCAACAGTTAATATTATGACTAATTATAAATGAATGTGTCGGATTATATTTCAGCAGGACTCCAGTAGTACATGTGGTCTCAAAACAAAAGGACATATCTCTTTGTTATATCTGTAGCAGTACAGAGACTAAATGTGCAGCTTCTATTTACAGATGATCATTTTTTGCTATTACAATACATGACTGCTGTTTAAAAGCAGACTGCATGGCTAGGTGCTTGATTTCATACAGCTGTGGTAATGGGACTGAATGAAACACCTGAATTCAATGATGAAGAGGTGTGGCCTTTTGTCCATATAGTGTATTTGCTTTCTAATGGAAGGTTTTATTTGAGAGGCTGTAAACAGCCAAGTTTGACCTCAAGTGTTCACCTATAAGGTAACAAAATCTTCCCACTAGCATCTGTAAAGCCCAGTATGTAAATATTTTCCATCTTATGTGATGAATAGAAAAAACGTTGTGTTTTATGTGCTCCCAGATTTTTAACTTGCAT
Source organism: Etroplus canarensis (assembly GCA_015106775.1). NCBI lineage: Eukaryota > Metazoa > Chordata > Actinopteri > Cichliformes > Cichlidae > Etroplus > Etroplus canarensis. The sequence goes on along the minus strand of VUQH01073247.1, from coordinate 16,202 downwards.
CTGATTAGTTGCAAGCAGCAGAGAGCAACCATTAAATAGTCAGTAATTATAACAATTGTTAGTTCTACATTTTTCTTTGTTTTGTAAGGATTAAAGCACACAATGTATGTGTGACAATTAGACAAACAATGTTAAGCTAAGATAACCAACTGCTGGGTGCAGCAGGCTCATTAGATACTGATGAGAATATCTTTTGAGATAAAGAACATTTATGTCAAAACATTTGAGTCATAAGCTCTGAGTCATAAAACAAAGGCAAGTTTTCCTGTGTAGCATATTTCAGCTACAAGGCTTTACAGGAAATGTGCTGGGATAATGATTAAAAAAATAATCTAAAAATACAGATGTGATTTGAATAAAATAAAACCAAGGTAAAACAATAGAATCCATTATTATCTTTTAATATAAATCAGCCTGTTTTCTTGATCTTCACACTACATTTTCAAGCTGATAAGTCTTATTCTGTCACTCTATTGGCTTTAGGGTTAGGAGTATTCCACAAAAAAATCTTTAAGGATGATTACTGGATTACCTGAAGAAGGGGGGGAAGCAGCAGCATTCACCTATAAATACTGAGATCAATTTAATTCCTTTTGTTTTCTTTGACATATTTAAGATCAAATGCAAAAGAGTGGCCCTGCCCCTTTGACTGCTCTCTAATGCAGAGGTGACCTACTTGTTAAAGAGTTTGGTACACAGCTTTTTCTGAGAAGGCAAATATACAGCCATGAACCACTTTCTTCTTCTGCATCGGGGTTTTCATATATAATTCTGTGTGTGTGTGTGTGTGTGTGTGTGTGTATGTATGTGTGTATATATATATATGTGCATGCATGTGTTTGGAAATTTATAGTGAGTGAAATGTTTTCTTGTGAGTTATAATGGAAACTCTCAAGCAAATGGAAACGGCTTGTTCAAATAAATATCTGATAAACATTCTTGCTTCCTTCAGTCAGTTGCTGATTCATCTTTGCTCATGTATGTCGGAATTTTGTTAATGAAACCATTTTAGCTCATTTGCAAAGAATGACTATAACTGGTGTTTTCCCCAAAGTCTTTTGGTACCAAAAATAAATCTGACTAGTTGTTTGTTATTTTTGACAAGTTGGAGCATTGTGTCATTTTGTTTTCTCAGTTTACTAGCTCATCCATAGAGGCCTTTATCTCTGTTTGACTCTCTTGATAAAAGAACAGTTTAAATAAGGTTTCATGTGTCAGGCTTGAAGAACGTGATTGTAACAAGGTATCAGCAGCCCTCCTTCCTTTTTCACTCTGCTGCTCTGGTATGTTTGCACGTGAAGTGTTTGGTGGCAGCTGGAAAACGAGGAAAAAAATCCCCAGACAGCCCACATGAAGCCACAGCCTCTACTGACATCACATCACATCACATCATGTCATGTCATGAAGAGCCCCAGTGAAGACGCACACAGTTCAGGTAAAACAAGTTTAATAGCATTCTATTTGGGATCCTCCCTCTGCCTTGTTTTATGGGCTTCCTCTTGCTCTCTGTTTATTTTTACCTGGCTCTTTCTGCAGATTGTTTAACTGGCACTATTTCTGACGCTGACTTCTTCTGAGCTGGATATGGATTTTTCCCAGCCCTTCTCAGTCCTCAATGAGAGACTGAGACCTCGATTCACCACCAGTGAGCAGCTCTACTCCTCTCTAAACAGAGTGGAGGTTAGACAATTGGGCTCACTCAGAAGCAAATATACTTCTTACAGACCAACAGTTTTGCCAATAGAACCAGAACAAAGAGTCCCTGTGACCACAACAGAACCAGAAGATCCAGAGGAACCTGAACTTGATGCAAAGAGAGAGGATTTTGAAGAAAATTTTGCTGATCTGCTGCCTGTTAACACCACATGCCTACTTACTGAATTGAATTTAAAAGATCTGGGTGAAGAGGATCTGGGTGACAATGATGGCACCTTGCAGTCTGAGGAGAAAGACAATCCAGGTGAGCTGGCCTCACAAGGAAAAACAGACTCTGCAGAGTCAGGGGCCCTGACCACTGAAGGTGAGAGCCCCTTCAAGAGGGACTACATGGACGGCACTCTCCCAGACCTGCTAAAGAATGGCCGGCCGCTTGGCAGACGCAGGACACTGGGACATGTATCAGACACGGTAGAGTAACAATCTTTTTTGTGTGAAAACCAAAGTTCTTTAAAGCAGCAGTGCTTGAATTTAAATCTTTTTGAAGAGAATAAACCTGTAAAACTGGGAGGAGACAGTCTTAACTGTTGCTCAGCAGTACACTAATATGCACAAAATCTTGTCTTACAACATAATGGAGTTTGGTGTGCTGATGTCAGAGGGCAGTAAACCTCAGTTTGCATTAACAATGAATGATTTTATGTGTGACACTATCACCTGATGATGACGGGGCTTAATATGTGGCTGTACAGATGAAAACAGAATCACTTTATTGTTAACAGCATTCACACCTCAGACATCTTAAGGTGTTAGCACATTTCTATGACTGCATTCATGTCTGCATGTTTGCAGAGTTTGCAAGTGCTGAATAACCTCTCAGCTGGTATGACTGGATTTCTTGTCTATGGTTTCACCCAGGAATCTAGATTAGCAGTTTCTGTTTGCTGTGTAAAAACATCACGCAAGACTTTTTTGGGTGTGGGCTCAATGATTTTCATAGCAAAAAATGTTCTGATGGGGATATTTTTAAATGATGTTTGCAGCTCAAAGAAGTACGCAGAGAAGTGGAGTTGTCGCGGAGACGAAGTATCAAGCTAAAGGCCCAGGTGGACAAACTACAGGAGAGCAGAGAAGGACAGGGTTGGAGCCAACACAGAGAGAGGGTAAAGGTTACACACAGAGTACCTGGACATACATCTACAGAGCTCTGCAGGATTGTTATGATTTCATTGCACTGATTTATATCCCAGGTCACAGAGGAAGTTCTATCTATTCTGAGGCTGCTGCACCCACTGACAGAGCCAGAGTCCAGTCAGCCTGAGTCCTCTGATGGGGAGAACACCCTGGATACTGCCCTGTCCCAGCTGCAGAACGTAGCTCGCAAACTGGCATTCAGCCATACCAAAAAGGTGAGTCCAAGTAAAGCTCCTCACCATTTTCACTTCCCTGCCATCTGTTTTAGTTGGTTTCAGTGGGCAGTTACTAAGAGTAATGTTTATTTTGTTCTTACCTAGAGGTGGACCAAAGGGGACAAATTGCTGAATTCCAAGTTTTTAACAAAAAAAAAAAATCTTATCACATTAATTCTTTTAAGAATGGGGGGGGGTTGGGGTTACAGTAAGCAATGAATGTGTTGCCTCATTTAACAGAAATGAGTGCAGTCTTCTGTTATTCCGTGTGTGTGTTGGTGTGTTATACTAAATAAAAAAAGCTTTATTACTGGTTATTTTTCTTTGGCTCTGGTTAAAACCTCTTTATGGGTGGCCCAAAAAAATCCTCTATGCATTAGCCTTGAGGCTTGTACGTAGATGGTAATGCTCATGCGAGAGCCATCTCTGTCCTTCCGATGAAACGTCGTCATTATTTCCCTCAAAAAAGATAATTAATTCCTCCGCCCATGTGTTAAGCTCAGCTATGTAGTCGGACAAGCTTACAAGCGACACTATCAGTAAGTCTTTGTTGTTTCCTCTGTTAGACATTTAGAGAAAGTCAAAAGGTGTCTAACTGGAATGGAGATTAGATCTGATTCCCATTAAGTCAGTGAGGTTAAAGGTGGAGAATGTTGGGCATGGAGAGAAAAATGACATGACTCCTCTGCTCTTCTGTCCATTCAGGAGTTCAAATCTGCAGAAAAGGTAGCGGAGGACAGTGCAATTCTGCAGCAGGCGCTGCGAGACCGAGATGAGGCCATAGGGAAGTGAGTACACACACAGTCACACTCTCATGAATCATGATTTATGGAAAAAAGGAAGCCGAAATTTCTGCATCTATTGTCATTCTTTCTGTTCCTGTGCAGGAAGAAGGCAATGGAAGCTGAGCTGCTGCGGAGTAAGACAGAAATGATGATGCTGAACAACCAGCTGCTGGAAGCTGCACAGAAACGTCTGGAGCTGTCACTGGAGGTCGAGGCCTGGAAGGTAAACCTGAGATGAGTTTAATGTTTAACTGAGACAGCAGGGTGTGTTTCACTCAACAAACACTGAACTACAATTGATATTCTGAACAAACTGTGTCTCACTGAGGAAGACTAGAACCGGTGGGAATGTGTAAACATAAGACTTCAAGGAGTGGGGAATGTAGGACATGCGCACATACCTTCACACTCAGAATGCATTCAACCATTAAACGCATAAACAATCTGCAATTAAAATTCTCTCACTAGATTCAGCACTTGCCACGTATGCAGGCTTTAATGCCAACTGGTATGCTGCCACAGTGTTTTGGCTCCTGGCCCATATCTTCATCTGCTGAGCACCTGACTCCCCGCAGGGTTAAACTGAAACTACACTGGATATTCTTTAACATTAAGAGCAGCAGAGAGTCTATTTCAGTTGTACACTCAAAATCCTACATCGTTTCACTTAACATTTCTTGCTTTACTGCAGTTTGTTTACATATTTTTGACAGCAGTACTTGATGTGTTCTACAAATCTGCACTATATGAAAAGCTATCTATTTGAAACTAAAATAACAAAACACTACTATCACTTTTAATATGCATCAGAACCATCTTTTGGTATGACTTTTATTCCATTTGTTTGTTGGCTTCTTGTGAAATATAAAAACCTACCTGTGTGTTCAAAGATGTTAGATTCCTTTAAGTTTAAGCCATCATCAAGTCCATTTTCTTGGATTTTGTTCATTTACAGTGACACACTGGTAAATTTCAGCCTGTTAATTTAAGGACATACAAGAACAGAGTGGAGTACAGAGTGGAGAATGGTATGTAGGTATATTCCTTCCTTCCAACAGTGGCCTTAAAAATAAGTGCAGAATTGCTTAATAGTGCTTCAGCAATCTAGGAGCAATTTTAACAGGAACCTTGATGAATTATTGGAACAACAATTAATAAATTTGAAATGTATGGCAAACTATGAATATGTCAAACTCTAATTTAGGAGAGAGACATACTGTGAAAGTGCAAATTTAAATAATTATTTTTATGAGGAGAGTAAATGCTGGTAGAAAATTACAATTGTAACTTATTCTTAGATATCCATACAATGTGCAATCAGAACAGTTCTGCAACTCCACTCATAAAAGAAAAAACCAAACCTGATTTTAAATTTGGCTTATCCCGCTTTGAGGTCATTCCTTTTTGCATCTCTGGACTGCTTTTAGCACTCCTGCTGTTTTTGGATCCCGTCATTCTGACAAATCGCATGATCCGTGTGTAAAAACAACAAACTTTCAACTTGAATTTCTGTTCGGGTGAACAGGGTGAAATCTGGAGATTAGAGCAGGTGGTGAGTAAAGACTGTGTTGGTGTGGCCAAAAAAGAACACCACAAGACTGAACTTCTGCTGAATGTTCTCACTTAAGTGCCTCAGGGGTTGAAGAACCAGTGTCCAAGATTTAAGGTGATCTGTTATTAGAAATTGAGTCTAAAAGCACACTTACATTTTTTACAGTGTAAAATCACTCTAGGATAATCATTATGCATTTGTACACTTAGGAAAAAAAGAGATTTATATATACAATTTTATGCTCCTGTCACACCTTGATGATTTAACAAGCATATGCCAACATAGGAATAAATCTGCAAATATGCTGGCGCATGCTAATTAAGTTCCAGGGAAGTTTTGTATTAAGCGCACGCTGAAGTACGCCGGTACACGTTGTAGTATGGTGAGGTAGCTGGAAAATTTTGAGTATGCACAAAATCTTCGACGTTTGCCAGCATTTGGCTCATACCTCCCGCATATGCAGACCATATGTTGCAGGTACTTAATGCATACAGGGACCCACATTACTCATGTCAAAATATGTGGAGATAATGTCTAGCGTACCCAAAATGTATTAATAATCTATAAGTAACATGTTTTTAACATGTGTAACACACATCAAACATACCTCCAACAGATACTGATGTCTGTAGACGTATTTGACGTGTTCCAGCCATACTTAAGGTGTTTCTAACACACAGCTGCCAAATAATTGCATATGTGGTGCGTTTAAGGGAAGTGGTATAAATGGGCTTCAAATTGTGAATGCCAGCAATACGCTAGCATTTGTCAGTATTATGTTCTATGTATGTTGTGTCTACGTTCGTTTGACATTGTTCTGCGTATGTCAGCATTTTAGAGGAATTTGGATGCGTCGGCATAAGCTTGTTAAATCATCATGGTGTGACAGGGCTCTTACAGACAGCTATGGTATAATTGCGTATGCACTGTGTTTAAGGGAAGTGGTATAAATGGGTTTCAAGTTGTGAATGCTGGCAATACGTAAGCATTCATTGGTATTATGTTCTATATATGTTAGCAATACGTTATGTATACGTCCATTTAACATCACTGTTCTGCGTATGCCAGCATTTTGGAGGAATATGGATGCGTCAGCATAAGCTCTTTAAATCGTCATGGTGCGACAGGCCCTAAAGGGATCCTGTTTTATAAGCATTACTACGTTGCTCTGTCATGTTTCTACAATGCCTCAGAACAGAGGGCTCGAATACCAAGTTTGCTTTTCTGTTAATCCCATCCCAATGCAAAACAGCTATCATTACTCGTCAGCTAATATCTTACTGTTTGCAGTTTTAAAACTTTGTGTAATTCTTTAGTCTTTTAAATTAAATTTCTTTTCTAATTCCTAATTATATCTACTTACATAAACCTCTGTACTAGAAATACTTGTGGATGTGTTTGAAGACTCAGTTTTGTTACTTTATAACCACAGTAGTTTCTCCAACACGTTTGGAAAGGTGGGGGGGACACAGGTATTCAAATGTTGCAATGTGCATTCTCACCAGTAGATGGCACTATATATTACATTTGTATTAAAATTAGAACTCAATGTTGATAATTTAAACCTGGAGGACACATTCTCAGAGTGCAAACTGGGGGATGTCCAAAAACAATCAGTGTACACTTTGTGTATCTGACCGAATGTGCCCCCTTTGGGCTTGGACACTGCAGACTCTTCTCTTGCAGTCTGCTGTTTAGTCTCTTGGTCACCACCAGTGATGATCCTGGTCATCAAGGTTTAATCAGTTTAGCACATAAGTTGCTTGGTGCAAGTTTGAGGTCTACTATAAAACTGTACTTCCAAGTAGTCAGAACAGGACTTCCATGGAGCAATCTAAATGTAACAGCCACTGTGGAAGCAGTGCAGAGATGAAGGCAGAATTAAAATTAGATGCGTTTTTTTTGTTTTATAAAGACTCGTGGCATGCATTCACATGTATTAGTCCTGTTAGTGAAAAATGTAAAGCCCAGAGTCAGTGACAGATTTGCCGCTGCATAATAAACCCACTGACATTTTGATCCCATTTAAAAAAAACAAACAAAAATCCTGTTGCAAACAACAGATGAAATATAAATTTGCAATTAGTAAAAAAAGAGTGCTGTCAATTTTTGTAGAGTAACTTTACATTCATCACTCTAAAAGCAGCTGAGGAAAAAATACATGTAAAATTGATTACTCTCAAAGGTTTAAAATCTGGCTCATCACCATATTTTTCTCACCTTTCCTTAGATCAGTCTGAACATTTAAAGATGTACATTTATATACACATTTCTTGTGCTGACAGTTTTTTCCTTGACTGACTTTAGGAGGACCTTCAGCTGATCCTCCAGCAACAGCTGCAGAGTCAGCAGCAGGCTGAGCAGGCCCAGAGGAAACCTTCTCGCATGGGTCTCCTGAGGAGAGCCAACAAACCACCCATCCAGCGGCCAACCAACTTCCCTCTGCCTGCAGCCCCTTCCATGACCAACTCAAACCAAATCTTAACCCCCAGATCTGCAGTGTCTACCGCTCCAACTCCCAGCATGTCGCCATCTACTGGCAAACAGAGCAACTGGAGGGACAAGCTGAGGGTGGGCAGGAGCAGTCGTCAAATAGACCAGGATGCAGTAGGACAGGATTCAACGAGGATAAGGGATGATGACGGCTTTCAGGTCGTGTCACTTGATTGAAACAGCAGTGACTTTATGCACTCATTCTGTTTCAAATCACTTGTGTTGCTAACCAAAGTCCCTCTTCAAAAATGTTATGCTTCTCATCGCTTGATGAGCGACACTAAGACAGTTTTCGCAGTTATCTGCTTCTCTGTGCTCATTTACCATCTGAGTTTAAGATGTCTTTGAGCAGGATGTTGTGAGAATTGGAAAGGCAATCAATAAGCAGCTGAAACAAGTGACGCGGACAAGCTTGAGAGAATTGACTTTGGATTGAATAAAGAAACCTCATCATAGAAGTTCATATTCATAGATTCTGGATTTTTCAGAGCAAGGGGGCACAGACTATATTTAAAGCAATTGTAAGGTTACTGAACTTTGAATTACATGTAAACATGTCTGTGGAGATGTTTAACTATTCTTGGGAAACCTGCCTTGGATCTTGGATCCACTGTCTTATGTACAAACTTATGAAATACCAATGTAATTATTGAATGCTATTTGTAAATAAATTAAATTGCTATTCAATTATGCTGCAATAAATCTTTGTCAGCCTTTGGTTTATTTTGAAACTCTTCCCACATCACTGGGCAAATGTTGACTTGGGTGTTTTGAACCTGCATAATCACAAATGGCAAGTAGAGGGTGACTGTTGCGGTTGCAAAGAGAAATCTGACTGTCTTAGTCACTATAAGTGAAGACATGCTCATTGTGAAAATTATATAGTTCCATCCATTTTCTTTCACTAAACCAGTTTAGGGTCATGAGGGGTTTGAAGCCTGTCACAGGGTAAGAGGCACAGTACACCCCAGACAAGTTACCAGTCTATCACAGAGCTAACATGGAGGGACGAAGACAATTAACACCTACAGCCAATATAGAATTGCCAATTAACCTAACGAGCATAGCTTTGAAATGTGAGGGGAAGCCACATTTGACACTGGGGGGGGTAGCCAGAACCCAGAACTTTCTTACTGCTAGGTGTCTAGCTAACCACAGCGCCCCTTATGTTTTTTCCATTAGAACAAAAAAGGATGATAAAGCAGGGTGAGCTTCAGTTTATCCCTTCCTTGTGATTAGTTGTCCACACAGGAAGTGACAGCCATTGAGGTGGCAAGTAAATGACATTCAGCAAGGTGATGTGAGGATGGGCAGGGGTCCACCCACTTTACATGTAAAGTGGGTGGACCCCAAGGTAACCTTTAATCAACTTTGAGGCTAGCGAGTGAAGCAACTACCAATGAGCGCAAAGGATACCATTGACCACAGGGTAGTAAAATCGTAAAAATGTTACTGAGGCAACAGAAACCTGGACTGTCTACAAGCAAGCAACCAACTGTCCGTGACAAAGCGACATGTGACAGTTTCAAATAATCAAGACGGCAACCGTGAATAGACTCAGCTATAGGTGTTGGAGTGGTCACAATCAGAATCCTTTATTAATCCCAGGGGGGAAATTGCTTGCTTAGCACTGCTGCCTAACAGCAAGAAGGTTCCCAGTCTGAATCTGGATGGAGCCCTTTAGTGTGAAGTCTACTTGTTCTCCTGTGCTTGCATGGGCTTCCACTCACAGTCCAAACACATGCATATTAGACTAAAGTGAATGTGAGGTGGATGAAGTACTTCAAATGTATAGATGCAAGTGCTATATAGTTAAAATGTGACTTGTATTCTAAAGGGATTTGAGTGCTCACTAAGACTAGAAAAGTGCTATATAAAAGTGAATACATAACATTATTTTGTAAAAGAAAAAAAAGACAGTTTTTTGGCATTTTATTGCATAATATACTTTCAACAATATATATTCCACTTCTATATGCATGTTGCACACATTTAAAATTTATATATATATATATATATATATATATATATTTTATATATATGCAGTTATGAAGAATGAGTGCCATCATTGTGGCAACATATTCAACAAATTGGGAAGTATATAGTACAGTACAGCTACACCTGATGACAAGAGAGAAGGCATGCTCATAGTCAAACTATATACAATCCTGAACAGATGATTACAGTTTTCAAACAACCCATAATGTGAGTGAATAAATTCACTTTTTATACTGTTGCTGACAAAGACTTCTGTTTTGACATACTTGTCACACTGCAACAGTGCAGAAACTGAACTGCATTCAAATTTAAGTGCTAACGAACGCTCTCAACTAAGTGCAAACTATTAAAATTGCAACAAGAGAAACCTGTCCTGTGGATGAGGAGAACAAAGGGGTGATTCTCCACTAACTGGAACTTTACAAAAAAGGATAAAAACGGAATAACTTAGGAAGAGTTTCACTCTGTTAATTCTGACGATTTAAACCTTTTTAGGCATCTGTAATGACAAAAAAACATAAAACACAGACTGTAGTCAACATCAAGTGCTTGAACTGTTAAGTTTCCTTCTGAGAAAATTCACAGAACTGGCAACCCAGCTGCCAATCTAAACTCTACTAGATGTTATTGAAGAATAAAAGTTTTTTTTTCTTAATAAAGTTTTACAGAAATGTAAAAGGAGCTCTGGATAAAAGAGGCACATATACAAATTAACAACACCCTGCTTATTCATACAATGGCAGTTTTACTACTGGACCGTACTTTTCAAACCCATGAAAACAGAAATGATACTAACACTACTACGATTAGATAACAAGGTACATTTTTGCAGCATATATTTGTGAGATACCCATATAAGCCTTGCGCCTTATTTGTAAAGATAAGTGAGATACAGATTATAAACTGGTAAAACATTGTTTCATCAAAACATTAACTGGACTGACCACATACAAAGACACAACGATGTTACTACGACTTACTGTCAGACAGACAAAACAATAGTTTAAGTGTATAATAAGTAGTATATCCAGTTGTAACCTGAGACATTCAGGAAACAGTTTTTGATAATACTGCATGTGTGATTTCTGCTTGGTTCTCATAGATGCATGAGTTGGCATAAAAATATAACCAGCGCTCTTGATGACCTTGAGTTTTCACAAAAGAAACCTATCTGTAAATCCTCATGTCTGACATACAGCAGATACACGAAGGAGGAGAGAAGTGTTCTGCACCAAAATACTGAATATACCACCATTATCAACATTAAAATAAATTCCTGCGACAAACCATCTGACCTCATAAAATCTGTACTACATCCTCTGTGCAGAGCTCAAACTTCCTTATACATTTTTTGTTTTAAACATTCTTTACTTCTAAGATGTACAGTATCTGATTCATTGCAGTGCTATCACAACTTTCATATCTTGACTTCAGAAGTCCCAGATTGTCCTTGGCCTAAAACCACTTTTCTACCATTCTAGCAACATAAAGCACTGTGCAAATGACAGTTTCTTTGGATTAGTGTATCACCTCCAAAAACAGCCCTGTTATGTTAAACTGGAGATACTTTCATTGCTAGTGTCTACCTAAAGATCATTAAAGACACATCTAGAAACCAGCCAATCTAATAATACTACCTGTCTGGCAGAGAAACTAAACAAAATAAAAGGTCAACTACACTATACTAAGTCCTATATTGTTTAAAAGGTAAGAGCTGACTGCTGTAAAAGGGTGAGTTTGGTCCAGTGTTGGCAAATATTAGCATTGTAAATAATTATATTTGCTCCTGCTGAAGCTGCTGAATTCTCACCTTCAGTTTTTGATGAGCGGTCGCTCATGGTGACAAGCATAAAACAAGTTCTGAAGGATACACTGGAGGCAGCTAGGACTGAAGGAAGGAAATAATGGAGCTGATGAAATCTAAGGGTTTGTCTGCGTGAATCCAGTGGCTTGCATCTGGGATGTACTGGATATCTGCGTTGGGGAACAGCCTTTGGATTTCAGGGTAATCCTCGGAGCTGGATCAGGCAAAGGGATGTGGAGGAGGAGGAATGAGAACATCATGTAAAACGGGATGTTATAAGGAAGAGAGACAGAAGATAAAATCATGATGCAAGGGAAACAGCTGATTCATAAAACCATATGAAACATGTTGTTAGGGTGTTGTGATGTGTTTTCTTTGTGTTATATATTGTTAAATGCTACATTCATTTTACATTCTATTTATTTCATATGCATTTAGTGTGTACTTATAAACCCCATTTACAGTTGGGAATGTGGAATATTTACTATATTTTATTGTGAACTTTAAGTAACTTACAAAAGTTTTTAAAAAAATCAATTTTTTTACTAGTTTTTTATTTTGTAAATACACACAAAAGTAGAATTTGATGAAAAGATTCAGAGAATTCAGAGACACCTTAGTGTGTAAAGGGCTAAGTCAGAAACCAGAAAAATGAATGCGTGTGTGATCTTCAAACCCCTCGCATGTCTAAGACAATATTATGCTACTGTGGCAAATATAAGCACCTGGGCTTGGGAGTTTGGAAAATCAATGTCATTTAACAGTCCGTCACTACATCCAGAAATGCAACTTAACTGTATTACATAAGGAGGAAGTCATAAATCAATGCCATTCTAGGAATCTGCTGGAGCCACTCTTCAGTCTGGGGGGGGGGTCACTGTCCCGAGTGTACAGATTCCCACAGGGACCACTGTTGCTTCACCTTCCACATATTCTCTAGCTCTTCTCTCAGCCTGTGGTATTTCTCAAGCGTCTTATATTCCTCCTTCCTGAAGTTGCCATCAGTTGGGACTTAACATCTATCACTATGGCCTTCCTCCTCTGCTTGTCCACCACTACAATGTGTGGTTTATCTGGAAGTCCCACATGACTTCCAGATACAGACCAAAAGTCTCAATCACCTTTGGAGGTGTATCCTATTTTGACATGGGACTTCCAGGTCATTCTCACCACAGATGTTACTGTATAGGAACCTTACAGATAGTGTTTCTGTAAACTATGCCAGCCATTTGGTCATATAGCATTCCATGTATGCCCTACCTGCTAGCATCTAGCATTCCTGTTTTTGCAACTCTTCTGTCTGAGGTATTCACTAAGCACATGATTAGTTGTGGCCATCTTTCTAATGTACTCAAGGATTTTTTGTTGTTTCCAGGCTGAAACAACAAATGACTGGCAGCGTGTAGGTGTTGATTGCCCAGATCTTGTTCTTCCCATTTATCTGACTTCTCAGGACTTGCCCACATTCTCTTCATGCAACCTCTTTCACTAGAGTTACATGTATAGTAGCATTCCAACAGTTCCCAGTTCCCCTCTCTTGTCCATTTATGCATTTCTCCTTGTTTCAGTAGCCCACTTTTCACCAGATTGCCCTGATTTCCCAATATCTGGTGCAGACCTTGTTAATCTGGGCGATGTCTGAGCAGGTGTGATTCTCTTAGCATTGCTCATATGCAGGTAGCATAAGGAGGTCTTGCCTAAGGACCCCCACTAGAGGTAGGCCCCAATCCAGGTCTCCTGTGTGAAAGGCGGTCTACCTTACCACTACATACATTTTTTCTATATACTTTTGTATATAGAAATGAGCTTTCTCCGCAGGGTTGCTGGGCTCACTCTTAGAAATAGGGTGAGGAACTCAGTCATCCGGGAGGGGCTCAGAGTAGAGCCGCTGCTCCTCCACATCGAAAGGAGCCAGTTGAGGTGGTTCGGGCATCTGATCAGGATGCCCCCTGGACGCCTCTCATTGGAGGCGTTTCGGGCACGTCCCTCTGGGAGGAGACCCCGGGGAAGAAGCGCCTGGGTGTCCCCCCTGAAGAGCTGGAGGAGGTAGCTGGGGAGAGGAAAGTCTGGGCTTCTCTTCTTGAACTGCTGCCCCCGCGACCCGGACCCCCGGAAAAGCGGTAGACGACGAGACGAGACTTTTGTATTACATTTATGTGTATATTTACAAAATACAATTAAGTTGGTCAGTAAAACTACTGAAAACTGTTTTTATGTACTTTTGTCTGTGATGATGTCAATATCAAAGATTTTTGTTTTTATTGGATTTAAGAAAATATCTGTAAATGGGTTTGTAATGGAAAATCTATATGAGTTAATATAGTGAATTAATATCAGTCAAAATGGATTTCCAAATATTGCTCATGTGTCAGGGGTTTCAGTTCTTGGATCGAGTCAAACTGGTGGCTTCATCTTTTTCATTCCTTTAAACTCATTTGTCCATTCTTAGGGTAAACTTTCATAAAAGTATCAATGTGTCTACTCAAAAGGTATATGTATAAAAAGACAGTCTTAATATATTTATGGTATGATGTATTTATTTCTAGATTTAGATTTTATTTGTCTAAAATCCACTCCTATATCTGTTTCTGTCTGTTGTTGACACCCGAGATTGATGTTTTCTGAAGACACAAATATGCTTATAGCTAATAGCTTTTAAGTGTATTCATCTGTTACACAATGACATATGAATGTAGATGATGTGATGTTTGTTGGCACCAACAAAGTCCTTCTAGAAGCATGTCTCACCACTCAAAATCCAACTTAAAGCACCTTTTCCAAAAATTTTATTTCCTATGATATGAAATGATTCGTTAAAAGCATCCAGAAATTAGTTACTGTCCATTTACTTTTGTTTTCTTAAATGACTTATTGTACTATGGTCTTATGTCTAAAATAAGTTTCATCTATGAAGTAAAATAAATTAGGCTACAAATGCTGTAATATTAAGCATTTTCAGCAAATATTTTATTAAATTGTCCCTGCCTGTGTCTGTTGTATTAGATACCTGATATAAGCAGAACTAGCTCCACCCAAAAAGAGAGTAGGTCCTTCATAGGCGGTGTTATAATTGGGGAAACTCATGATGTCATCAAGGTGCGCTGAGATGGCCTCCAAATTGACTCTCCAGGCATAGTGTCCGTTCTGCTCCACCAGGTTGGTCAGGAGGAACTGACGAACCGAGTGCTCCTGATGAAGAAAAGGACAGTCTATTTAGTAACAAGCTGAACTGCTGACTGTATGTCCACATGTTTGTGAAGGCGCTTGCATATAGTGATAACCCTGTACAATGGTTTACAACTCGCAGCTCATTACTTCAATTTTAGGAATACAACTTTATGATTTTAATGCACTAACATCCCTCAGTAGCATCCTTTTCACACACAGCAGAGAGTGATTCTTAATCAAAAATGTTCTAAAAACTTACTGTACCAACAATAAACAGAAACAAAAAACTAAGCCTTTACAACAGAGTCAGATGTTTGGTTGAGACCAAAACAACTAAAAGAGAACCTCTACTGGTCTTACCTTTATTAGGTCACTAAAAATACATGTGAATGGTAACATTATTCCGTCTCTTCAGGGTTTGTAAAATGGTAATCCATTAAGGAATAATGCTAACCTCAAGTGGCCCACAAGATAAATTATTATACGTTTAATATAACACACAGAAATCTCTTTTACAAAAAAGATAAAATTATGCTCCTGACAAACCAACAATTATTTGAGAAACCACTGGTTTAATTAATTAGTGATTGGTATGATATAAACAAGCACTTCTCCCCAAAACTGCTCTAGGTGGAGCAAAAAATGTTGTTGCTGAAGCAGGACATGTTGCTGAACTACACATGGCCTTCCCTGAAACAGAACTCGTCTGGAGGGAAGCATATGTTGCTCTAAAACCTTTATATACCTTTCAGCACTCATAGTTCCTTCCAAAACATGCAAGCTGCCCATACCGTATGCACTTATGCACCCCCATACCATCACAGATGCTGGCTCTTGAACTAAACACTGATAACATGCGGCAAGGTCTCCCTTCTCTTTAGAAGGCCAGAGGACCCGGCATCCGTGATTACCAACAAGAATGTCAAATTTGGACTCGTGTGACCATATAACACTTTCCCACTTTGAAACAGTCCATTTCAAATGAGTCTTGACCCACAGGACACGGCGGCGCTTCTGGACCATGTTCACATATGGCTTCCTTTTTGCATGATAGAGCTTTAATTGGCATCTGCAGATGGCACAGCGGATTGTGTTAACCGACAGTGGTTTCTGGAAGTATTCCTGGGCCCATTTAGTAATGTTAGTGACACAATCATGCCAATGAGTGACGCAGTGTGTCTGAGGGCCCGAAGACCTCAGGCATCCAATAAAGGTCTTCAGCCTTGTGTCACGGTTCCCCTCTCCTCTCTGGCTTTCCTCCTCTTTCTCTCTGTTCCTCCCTCTTTTTCTCTCTCTCCCTCTCTCTGTCGGGCCGGGCTGGGGGTGCTAACGACCTT
>VUQH01073240.1:0-13926 GCA_015106775.1 Etroplus canarensis | reverse complement strand
AGGGTGAGATGGAGGCAGAGGATCCACTGTGGCGACCCCTAATGAGAGCAGCTGGAAGAAGAAGAAGAAGAAGAAAAATGAAATGGTCAGGGAGATGAAAAAATTAGATGGACATACTGGGAGTCAAGGCACACAAAGAGAAATGGCAAAGGAAAAGGCTTATAGTGAGTTGTTTGAGAGGCTGGACACCACGGAAGGAGAGAAGACCGCAGAGAAGGTTGATGGATGTAGTGAAGGAAGACCTGCAGAGGGTTGTAGTGACAGAAGAGAATTCAGGGATAGGGTAAGATGGAGGCATATGATTTGTTGTGGAGACTCTTAACGGGAGCAGCTGGAGGAAGAAGAAGAAAAAGAAGAAGAGTCTGCAATAAAGTCAGCATGTAGGGTCCTCTGACACAGTGCTGAAACTAACATGCAGAGTGCACTAATATGTCTCCTCCATGGAACCTTTCACATATGAGGTAAGCTTAAGCTTTGATATTTCCTGTGTCCTGTGTTATTACTCCCAGGGGGAAATTACTCACATTATAAGTATTCTGTTCCATATACATAAATATCAACAAAGAAGACAGCAGTACAGTTAAAAACATAAAATATAGAAAACACTTTAATCAGTGAGTCAAGAAGTATGTACCCAGTATGGCAGTAGGTGAATGTCCAGTTATTAAAGGGAGGAACTGTACAGTGTAATAGCCACAGGTATGTGTGACTATGGTCATAAATCAGAGATCGCATAGTTATTACAGATATTGCAGTTTATTATTTACACAGTAAGATATACATAAATGAAATATAGAAATGAGTGAATGAGAATGTGGATAATGAAAGTGGATATGAAAAAATATAATAATATAGTATATAGATATGTATGTATATAGTGAATCAATAAAATGGATATATGGGGGGTTAGAAATTGATGTCAAGTATGTTAAGTATTGATGTAAAATATATCTGGGAGCAGATGAGAAGATATAGCGAGTAAAAATCATGTCACAGTGAGGAGTCACAGAGTGTGATGTCACAGGCAGGAATGATTTCCTGTGGCGTTCTGTGGAGCATCGTGGTTGAATGAGTCTGTTGCTGAACGTGCTCCTGTGCCTGTCCAGCACGTCATACAGTATTAGGCGGCTGTGGCTTAGGAGTCATTCTCCAACAGGAAGGTTGGCGGTTTTATCCCTGGCTTCTCCAGTCTACGTGCCGAAGTGTCCTTGGGCAAGACACTGAACCCCAAATTGTTCTTGATGCATCCATCAGTGTGAATGTGTGTGTGATAGTTAAATGTGCTTAAAGGCATAGAATGAAGCACGGTGTGAAATCTAGCTACTTTTTTTGGTGTTTTTGAGACTGAGGGGAAAGCACATATCTCTATGCAGTTCCTATCCTAAGCCAGCAGGAGGTGCTGCCGTGAGCACTGGCTTACAGAGCATGACATACTGTAAAGGTCAATGTTTCTACAAAGTTCACTTCTAGTTCCAAACGATGTTACCCCTCCCTTCTACAGTTTCCATTACAATTACATGTAAATAAACAATTATGCAAATTAGAGGATGACGTAAATTATCTACTAATAGCAATTTTTAGGACAGCCAATAGCTACTTTCCTTTCTGAGGAAAATGAAGCAACACTAGGGGCATCACTGCAGATGAATCCTCAGATGCCATTTGACAAATATTTTATGTTGGATGCCTTTCCTGATGAAACCAGAGAGACTAAACACCCTCACCATGTGTCAAAATTTGATTGCTGACTCTGCTAAACTCTAGCCCCACCCCATTCCCCACCTCTTGAATGATAAGCATCATAAGTTTTAAAAAGCACTGATGTCGAGGTCAGTGAGAACATCAGTGAGGTAGATGCAACAAACACAACAAGTTCAAGTTCATTGGTGATGTCACTGTGGAGCATGTTGCCTCTAAAAATGAAGTATTTTATAAGGTCTTGCGAGTTTCTGGAAAGAAGTGGATGAAAATGGTTGACGAATAAATTGACTGCATCACCCTGCTTTTTTACAGCAGGCAGTGGTGGAAGGACATTACCAAACCTCAGCTACCCCAATATAAGACTCCTCCTTATTCCTGTCCCGCTCCCTGCCAGTTTACAAGCAGGAAGAAGTGATTTTTAAAAAGTCCTTTTATGACTTGGGAAGTTCATGATGGATGTAATTTTATTTTAAAAAACTTGTAGTGCTTTGAATAGTGTTAAATTTGTGTATGTGATCAAAACTAAAAATAATGTAGTCAGGTCTAAAGTTTCTAACAGTCACAGCAAACAAGGGAATGTTTGGGGAAGTTTTACCAGCAATTTAGGACAATTTACATTTCCTAACAGGTTCCTGAACAACTGGCATCATGTGTTAAAAAAGACAAAGAGGAAAACATGAGGTGTTTATTCAGCATGTTTCAACAAAACATTTTTACAAAGATATTGTTCTGCAACCAGCTGCTCATTAAAGTCAGAGGTTACAACAGTTCACATTTGGACATTCATTTCTATTAGAATCACAAGCTTTGTGTCCCAATGCTCTCAAACACAACACCAGTGATGAATAAATGCAAAAGCAGCATTTCTCTAACTTCTATTCAAGAAATTAATGTATTTGTGTATTTGACTTACTGTATGAGTCACAGTATTTTAGTTATATTCAAATTATTTGGAAAATATGCACTTGTCTTTCATTCAGTTAGCACTTTATTATCAGCTGGTTATAAAAACAGGACCAATTATCACTCATTTGCGTCACATGTCAGAATGAATGAACATGATCAGTCTCTCTCTCCTCTTCATCCAGATTGCCTGCGATGATCCGTGAAGGCCAGCAGAAGGCACTATTAAGCGAACACAGTGAGGAGAATGTGCCGCACAAACGGTGATATATTTCAAGTGTTTATTCCCTTTCATTTTGATGCTTATGTCTTACAGCTAATGAAAACCCAAAGTTCAGTATCTCAGAAAATTAGAATATTGTAAAAAAGTTCAATATTGTAGACTCATGGTTTCACACTCCATGAGTCTACAGTAGAAAGTTGAGTGGACGTCAAAATATGGCAGGAAAAGGTGCACAAACAACAGGAATAACTGCAGCCTTGAGAGGACTGTGAAGCACAGGACATTCAGGAATCTGGAGGAGATTCACAAGCAGTGGACTGTGGCAGAGCCTCAAGAGCCACCACGCAGACATATCGAACATGGACTTCAGCAGTGGCATTCCTGGTGTCAAACCACTTCTGAACCAATGACTTACCCAGGCTGAGGAGACAAGGGACTGGACTGTTGCTCAGTGATCCAAAGTTCTTCTAACACATGAAAGTAAATTTTATATTTCATTTGGAAATCAAGGTCCCAGAGTTTGGAGGAAGAGTGGAGAGGCACACAATCCAAGTCACCTGAGGTCCACTGTGAAGTTTCCACAGTCAGTGATGATTTGGGGATCCATGATTTGGGGGAATATAAAAGGCAAAGCCTGACTTGCCAGTTTGGGGATCCTGGGTCCCCATCTGTATAAATCTGGAGATAACCTTCCCAGTGGTTTTCTGTAGTCTCCTTTACCATAGCAGGAAAAAGTGTTTTTAATTATTATTATTGCTTTTGTGTTTTCTAATATACTCAAATCAGTTTCTGGTGTGGGATGAATCCACAGCAGTATAACTGTCCCATGAATTTGAGGGGCTACCCCCAACTTCTTCAGAATGAATGAGGCAGACCCAAATGCAGACAGACACAGGAATAAAGGTTCAAGTAGTTTTAATCAGTCACATGTGCAGTCCGTGAGAATAGTGCGAGGCAATGTGTTGTTGTTCTATAGCACATAGTCTAGAGGTGAATCCAAGCAGTCCAAAAGAGTCCTTGATTTCCAGAGGCTGTGGGTTGAAGTCCAGAGTGGGTCAGCCAGTATCCTTTAGGTCCCTAAGGGTGTTTAGAGGCACAGAGGAGAGCTGCAGAAGGTTCAGGTGAGTTGCAGCATAAAAGCGAGATGTGAACATACCAGACATGGCTGAGCTTACCGCACTGGATGCAGAGTGAGGAGGAAGCTGCTTGGCTTAAATATGGCTGGTGATGAGGAATGCTAGACAGGTGTGAAGCCACGCCCACACCTGAGGACCAAACACAAAGGTTACTGCCCACACCTGACAGAGAGAGATGGAGCAGCCAAATCAGAGGTGAGAGAGACAGATAAAGGCAGGTGTGAACCTGGAGGAGAGGGGACCTTAACACCCAGCTTCTCCACCTCTTTGCTTATCTTGAAAATAAAACTCTTCCTTCCTTTTAACCACTCCCTGTACTGTTTTTGAATGATGTTCCCCTTGTCGTCCCCCTAGTGATGGGTAGATGATGCCTCATGGAGTGTGCGGCACATTCCCCTCACTGTTTGTGTATTACTCAATAGCGACATCTGCTGGAATTCACAAATCATTGCAGGCAACCTGGAAAAAGAGTGAAGAGCCAGGCAAGCGGAGAAGAGGAAGACCACAGAGAAGATTCATGGATGTAGTGAAGGACGACAGGCACATGATCTGCTGTGGCGACCCCTAACAGGAGCAGAAGAAGAAGAAGAAAAGAAGAGACTGAAGAGGCTTACTCATTCTGACATGTAACACAAATGAGTGGTGATTGGTCCTGTTTTCATAACCAGCTAACTGAATGAAAGACAAGTGCATATGTTCCAGATAACTTGAAAATAACCAAAATAATACGACTGTGACTCTTACAGTATATCAAATGCAGAATTTACAAAAAATAAAGCATTTTTTTGGCAGGAAGTATAAGTGAAAAACATGGGAAATCGAAGTCAAAGTTTTGGTAAAGTTAGGGAAGATAAAAGTTTCTTGTGTGTAAGGGCTTTATTAAGCTTTATTAAGAGAAGGTTTTGTAGCATGGTGGGGCTGAGGTGAGGTCATCTCCCTGAGTTCTCCTGCAGTTGTGCTGAGAGGCCGACAGTCTGATTTCCATGCCCTGCTCTGTAATGTCTCCGCGCTGATGAAGTCCTCCTGTTCAAGCAAGACTCTGTGGAGCAGAGCCCACATTTTACCTGCAAATAAAATTAAAAGTTCATTCATGCAAAATAAATGAAGAGTCCTTCAGAAGGAATTGAAAGACAATTTAATCAGAAAACTGGAAACAGGAAAAATATTTACCTTATTTGTGTTAAATGATCAAAATGACCCCAGACTAGAGAGCGTGTCCTTTTTCTGGATGTTCCATTGGGTGGAGCCAGAAAAACATGGCACCAAAGTCATCTCCCTTTACAGACACACCTACGCCTCGGTATTGTTTGACCCATCACTATTTTCCCCTCTGTTTGATTGTATATCACATTGCTAGTTTTGCCGGCGGAGCCTCCCTCATGTCTACCAGTAAAGCTTGGACTGGAGTGATACAGAGGGCCCCACAGTGTAGCCCCAGTGCTTTAGCCTGAATTTCTTCCAGCCTTTTCAGAGTAGGTTGTGCCACTTTTCCAACGTATCAATAATCATAATCCAAACTGGACTTAATGGCTGGCCTGGATGTCATTATTTGAGTGTCCCATGTCTCCTCAGCAGAACTTACAGCTGAGGAGACATGGGGAGCTGGTGCACACATCAGCAGAGGGTAAAGGTAAAGTCCATTGGGCTTTTTGCACCTGAGCCTACAAGGCTCATTGGGCTGGAGGTTACCCCCAGTTTCTGTAGCGTGAAGCAACTTAGAAGTTAGACTCCTCCTGGATGGGACAGCAGTCCATCACAGGTTACCTTCCCAGTATTTTACTGGTTTTCCAATTTTTTACTGCTGGATAGACAGAGGCACACTTGCTGTTGGGACCTAAGCTTCGTGGCACGGTGGGGGGCTGGCTGCGATTCAAACTCACGACCTTGCGATCTCGCTTCACATCTTAACCATTACACCACCACCCCCACAGAGTGACGACACGACAATACACTGAAGAGAAGCTTGGAAATCAGGCTCAGACTAATGACTAACGAGAAACAGGACAATCAGGTGATAACAGAGTCAGGGAAGCAAGTAAAACTAAACACAGTGCATATATAGGCATATTATTTGATAGCACAGGATCAATTTAATGTGCTTTTTTCCATACCATGCATGAAATTAAACCACAGCCTTAAAATTTTAATTATTTCAATCTCTTTGATTTTCTAAGGTTATGTGAAACCTTCAGGTTCTCCACAAATAACCTTCAGGGAACACTCCTAGAACAGTCTCCATAATGGGGTCTTCAGGGAACCTTTAGGGAATATTCCATGAAGGGCACTGCTTGCTGGGTTGTCAGTTCAGTGGAACACGAAAAAGCTGCACAGTCCGTCGTTTTCTATAGAAGTGGTCAGCTGACATAGTCAGAGCCCCTGAGAAAGATGCCTGAGCTGTAGCTCAGTTTTCACAGTTTGAACATTCACTTTGTGTCTAAACGTTGTTCATAAGCGCACGATGAGAATTAGGCAGTGCATCTTTAGTTGTTCTTTTCTTCTTCTTTTTATTTTTTAAGAGATGCTGTTTTCAAGATTACACAGCAAATAATAATTACAATCTCAAGCACAAAATGACAAATATGTATTAATCCATGGCACGAATTCACCTAAAGTTTTGGTGGTAAGAATTCAATTAAATTCAATTTTATTTATACAGTGCCAATTCACAAAAAAGTCACCTCAAGGTGTTTCACACTATAAGGTAAAGATACTACAGTGTTAGAGAGAAACCCCAACAATCAGACCATCCCCTATGAGCAAGCACTCGGTGACCGTGGGAAGGAAAAACTCCCTTTTAACAGGAAGAAACCTCTGGCAGAACCAGGCTCCGGGAGGAGCAGCCATCTGCCTCGACTGGTTGGGGGTGAGGGGACAGAGAAGAGAGAAAGGAGAGCAAAGAGGGGCACTTGTTAAATTGTCATGGTGTGACAGGGCCCTAACCGGAGCTGCTGAAAGAAGACTCTGATTTAGTATGCCAGGCCGTGAGTGACTTCTCTGTCAGTAAAAAGACTTTCAACTGATGACAATACAGTCAAAAGTACAAGAAATTTATGCTACTTGTACCACTTTGCAATTTTACAATTTCCAAAAACATCCAGTGGGCCGGACTGGACCTTTGGGCGTTCCGTTTCTGGGCCCCGGGCCATATGTTTGACACCCACTGGTTAGGGTACTGATGCAGAAAGAACGTGAGTGGGTGTATGTGCGGTCTGAGTTTGTCATTTTGGTGTAAAAATGAGTTTGAGTCCCATGCCTTAGAGGCTAAACTCGGGGCATAAAAATCTCAAAGCGCGACTTGACGTGGAAAAAGAAAAAAAAAAGGCAGGGCTGTTCTGCTCTCTTTTTCTATTTCTGTTAAAGGTATGCCATGTTTCCAGCCCTCAAAAGCCATTTCCGTTCTCTTAAAGTGTATTTAATGTAATTTTGTGTTTAGTTTAGACATTAAAAAAATGAAGCGTGATGGTTCAGGAAGCTTTAACGGCGTGCTGTGATTGGACGGTGTGTTTGTCAGTTTGTGGAAGCGTTAAGTTAGGTAGCGCCGCTCCGCCTTCTGCAAACTGGCAGCAGCTGCAGTTAACAGCAAACAGCGACTGTTCACACATTGAATGAAGAGTCGGTGTGGAAAGGCTGCGGCCACCGGCTACTGAACCCTATAAAAGTTATCGTACAGTGTGGGCTGTAGGCACCCGGTGACGCAGCGCCAGGAGAGACACGCTTTGTACGTTGGCCGGAGACGGGTTGGAGATATTTGTGGCAGGGGAAGGTAAGGTTAGCCGGGCTCTCAGTGACCAAGATTTTCTGGTTGGACAGGTAGGTTAGCGAGTTAGCTGACTAGCCAGCGTTACCCCGCTGCTAATTTCTCGTGGTCTTTTAATGTTTATCCAGCGGATACAGAGGTGATGTGGCATGCGTTTGTCACCGTGAGGCTAGGATACACGTTCATGCCTTCGCTGACATTCTCCGGATGCGTGTGTAAATGCTACTGCCGGTGCTGTTAACGTTAGCATAGTGGCTAGCTGTAAAGGTATCATGTTTCATCAGCTTGCTGCCTCCTGCAGTTGCATATGGATGAGTTATTTCCATACATGCCGCCTGTCTGTGTGTGTGTGTGTGTGTGTCCAGGAGCAGGCGGTGTGAGGTAATGCAGCGGGTCACGGCGCTGGTCGCAGCGGTGCTGTCGCTGCTGTCCGAGCAGTGCTGGGCAGACGGCGGGGGCCCCAGCCTCGCCGATCGGGTGATCTGGGCTGTAAACGCCGGGGGCGACGCGCATGTAGACGTACACGGAATTCACTACAAGAAGGACCCGCTGGAAGGGAAAATTGGGAAGGGTGAGTGGGCGTTATTGACTTTTGCTGGGGCTGCTCGGGTGAGAGTGACATTGTGAGGCCAGAAGGTGCTCCTCACAGGCAAAACCAGCATTTCCTGCAGAGACCTCGGCATGTTCCGTCTTCCGCAAGTAACTGCAAACTTATGAGGAGTCAGCATAGAGGGCTACAGCCCCGCCCCGCCCAATATGTAGAGGAAGCAGGTAATGATGTGATCAGCCTGACTGGAGAGTCATTTTTGGGCCTGACTTTTATCATCTTTGCCTGAACACAGCATGGTAACTACATTTTTTCCAGCACTGTGCAAAGCAAGTTTTACAGCATGCTGCTTTGGTTCATGCTGCATATTGCTTCAGTCAGGCCAGACATGTCCGAAGTAGTGTGACCAGATCCCTACAAGCCAAAAGTGGGACGAAGAGATTATTTGTGTGGGACACAATATGCAGTGTGTATATCATGCATAGTTGGCTTTTAAAGTAGACATTACAGATTCAGTTTTGCTGTTCTCATCCAAAAGTCCGCTTACATGCCTGTATTTCCTCTTTCTCTCATGAAGAAAGATTAAGCGAAACTGAGCGTGAGCCCAGGATTGTATATCCAAGGAATACAATAATAAGTATTGATCAAGGAACTCTCCTAGGTATTACAAGTGTTCGTATACAATCTATCCATTCTTAAACCATTACACTCAGTGATTCCTGTTCTTAAACTTTAGGTGAGCCTTTCTACATTTTTCTCAAGCAACAAATGTGAACACACTGCATGACTGTGCCGTCCACATGCCTTTGGCTGCTCTCTTGTATATTCCCTGGGGGTCGCCACAGTGGATTAATCTGTGTCTGTAGTTTGGCAGAGTTTTTATGCTGGATGCCCTTCCTGCTACAACTCCCCCTGATGAGAGGGGCTTGTGTTCCCAGCTGGAGTCGAATCAGGAAGTTAGGCAAATGTGTAAACTCTGGGGACACTATGCATGACTGTGCTTTTGAAACACCATAATATGTTATTTAAATTTTTCTTGCAGAACAATATTCTGAAGTAAAAACGTGTACTTAAGTCAATATTTAAAGTCCATCAGTCCAGTCTAGATCCAAACTAGATAAATCAAACCACAAATAATACAAGGGATTAATATGAGGGAACAAAACCTCGAACAGATCTTGTCAGTTTTTTCATCACTGCAGCAACTGCAGGCAAACTCACACAGGCTGTGCACTTCTAGCAGCCTGGGCAGCAGCTGACTGAAACTGTGACTGCTGCTTTTGACATAATTTTGGAATCTTCCATTTTGGAAAAATGACCAACACCAGTCTGTTGCAGTCTGTTGATGTATATGATTGGCTGTGCTGCGCAGGGTGGTAAACGCTGGTTATTTACGCCTCTGTTCCATTGCCTATCTGGCAATCTTGGAATGCTGAAATGCATCCCTATACTGTAATTGGCGCATCTCTTTTTTTTTTTTTGAGACTCACATGTGCTGTGTCGCTTCAAGTCGTATTCTCTTCGTGTGAACTGGAAAAATAACTGGCAAAAAAGGCTTTTACTCAGGTATAAATAGATTCACATTTTCTTTAATATTTATCATATCATGTTTAAATCTGCATAACCTTTGATTTGACTCCTAATTTTCCCAGTCAGGTGTGGTATCAAGGCAACAGGTGCGCTAAACCCCATATGTGCACAGGTTGATTGACATTAAATGGAGCTCCTGGGAAACAGCCCTCCCTGCTTACTTTACAGCCATTGGATTAGAGCCAGGCTTGATAAAGCTGTCATCCAGTGTGGAATTTTGAGAGCTAAAGAAACAAAATGCTGTACATTGTCTCAATATGTGGGATGTGGAAAAACAAAAAGTTGCGCAATCCTGCACACAGCGGGGCATCTGGTCATCGTAGTCCAAGGTTAGGCCCAGGGGCTAATCGCAGTCTGAGGTCCCTTATATGGCCCCTGGCTCCTGTCTTAAAAGTATTTATTTATAGCCTGCCAGCATTGTCAGACATAATACACTGTACAAGTTCAAAACTTCCATTTGTGTTCATCCTATGGTGGCAGCAACATGTGACCTATGTTATAAGCTCCTGGATAATTTCTGCCACCTGGAAACTTTAAACAAGGAGTTGAAATAAAAATATCACCAAAGTCAAGCTATGAAGTGCCACATTAATCGCTAAACATGGCAAACCTTTAGCAGAAGTGGAGTTGATCAGACTGTCATCAAAATGGTAGAGAACATTTACCCCAAGATGTATGTACCTTTTTTATGATTTAAAAAAATTTCAGGAGGGACTGTTGGCCCTTGGGTGTTTTTAAATTAATAAATCCGGCACTCTGAAAAAGTTTGGACACCTGGACCCCTGTATTAGGCTGATCTTGATGCCTGAGTGCAGACTGAGCCTGATGTTTTTCTCCTTTTGTAGCATCTAATTATGGGATGCGTCTGCCAATACTGCGCTCCAGTCAAGAGGATCAGATTTTATACCAGACAGAGCGCTACAATGAAGAAACCTTTGGATATGAAATCCCCATTCGTGAAGAAGGCGAATATATACTAGTTATGAAGTATGCAGAGGTTTACTTTGCTCAGTCACAGCAGAAGGTAAGACAGTATACAAATAAGTCATGTTGTGATTTGATAATGCATGTCAAAAGTACATATAAGTAAGGGCATGTCAACGTTTCCTGTTGCTTCTGCACAGCTTGAATAGATAATTGTGTAGTAAGATATATAGACGGATAGATAATACTTAGTTCATCCC
Organism: Etroplus canarensis; assembly: GCA_015106775.1. NCBI lineage: Eukaryota > Metazoa > Chordata > Actinopteri > Cichliformes > Cichlidae > Etroplus > Etroplus canarensis. The sequence goes on along the minus strand of VUQH01073240.1, from coordinate 2,885 downwards.
AGGCTTGGAAATTCCTATGTCACAGCAGCAAGTAGACAATAACAACAAAAATAAGAATAAAATCCACAAATAATGCAGAATATACAAATGATATTCAAATAAGATGCACAGAATATACCAGAACATACTGTAATATAAATGAAGACTATGTGAGAAGACATGAATATCCAACAGTAATCTAACATACTGAAGTATACATTGTTCACAGACAAATGGACAATATGAATAACTTAAAGGGTGATGGAAACAAGATGTGCAGTTTGGAAACAGTGCAATTCAGTTGGTTGAAGTGGAAACTAGAGGGTCTTAGCGATCGAGCTCCACTGCCTGTCCAGTGTGGGATGGAGCGGGTGATTTGGGTTATCAGTATTGGATAACGATTTGTCCAGTGTCTTCGTAGATAATTTTTAAGTATCTAGTTTGAATCCGGTGACAGAGCCAGCTGCCTCAATGAGTTTTAGTCTGTGTTGCTGACTCTGGTACATTTTTTTTCACTACCGATGCAGTTTACATTGATGCGTTTTTCTTTTAACCAAAAAAACCAACAAACTTCATTTAAACCTGCTATGGGTCTGTATGTTTTCCTGCTCATTTCCACTGTGTAAGAGACACCATGAGTTCACCTCTAACCCATGTTTCCCTATACTCCCTGAATTGTCAGTGTACTCTGTAACTTAGGTGTGTGGTTGAGAGAGAGACTGAGCTGTTAATCATTACTGATTTAGTAATGTTTTTCTAGGTGTTTGATGTTCGTCTAAATGGCCATGTAGTGGTGAAGGACCTGGATATCTTTGATCGAGTGGGTCACAGTACTGCTCATGATGAGATTGTGCCCTTCTCTATTAGACGAGGCAAGCTGACCGTGCAGGAGGAGGTGTCCACTTTCAACAGCAAGCTCCTTGTGGAGTTTGTAAAGGTAAGTTGTTTGGTTGGTTGTCTGATTTGCCTATTTTTTTTCACTCCCTTTCCTTTTTTATGAGGTAGCACTCATACATTTGAACTCAAATGCATGTTCTGTCTTGCTTTTGAGAAATGCTTTTTAACCCCCAAAGATGCAAAAAGAAAAGTGGTGAGCTAGCTGTTTATATTTTCTGTTTTTCGTTTTTAAAAAACGTTTTTTTTTATCATTTTAGGAATAAGCAGCTATGTGTAGCAGGTTGGAGGAACAGCTAGTAAATATTTACTTACTTTATCTTAATATAACCTTAATACTGATGGATGTAGGAATAAATATAACTACTATAGAGAATATAAGAGCATAACTGGTGACATGAGTGCCATTACCCTGGATACTGGAGACTATATGTAAAACTGAAAGAACATTTGCATAATGAACTTTGTTTGTGAAGCCAGTTGGTGTATGTGGGCTGTGAAGCTGATGGATAACTGTCCAGTATCTAGTTAGTCTTTTTTAAGGCAGTGTGACCTTAATGTAGCATATTTTGAAAAATAAATAACAGCACTGTCCAAACTTTCCTCTCTAGGAATGTCCCTACTGTTATCAGAGTAATAGCTAAAAAATGGCAGGGACAGTGCTGAATTTGCTGTCACATACAGGTGACATTTGTGGAGCTGCAGGCTCTCTTGTCTGTGACAGACACAATGAAAAGCAAAGAAGCAGCATTTGAGACAGTTGAAGTAAAAGAAACTTTATTTTCAAACACTATGGTCCATCTCAGCATAAGAGAAGAAATAATAAAATGGAAAAAAAAAACCAGCACAAAGGCAACAATGCAAAAAGGCAATCATCACTGATTAGGACAAACAAATAGGATAAAAATTTTAGTCTTTCCAAAAAACTATTTCAACTGCTAATTAGACATTTGGCTAGCATGTGTCCATGTTAGAAGCTTTAACAAGATCCTGAATGCATCATCACGTGCCACCTGAACCTTTTTCATTTTTATTTTACCATAAGTACACCACAAATGTGCTGTATAAAGTGGAGTACAGTAGGTTCTAAAAAGAACATCCCCTCTGCGCATGTAGAATTTACAGGCTTACAGATTTTCTTGTGCATTCAGTTTCCTACAGTTGTGATGCTTATCAGCATCACAGAGCTCATGCTTGATGATATGACCTAAATATTTGACTTTAGTCACTGCATTTACAACTTAATCCCCTCAAACTGAACGAGAGGAAAATTTGCTTCCAATCCTTCTTAGTTGATTATTATTATTATTATTATTTAATTACATTGCATTATTACACCCTTTTTAAAGTTAAATTCGATATTATAATGCAAACCATACCTCGAGCAAATCCTAACTAGTTGCTGCAAGCCCGCAGCATGCATGAGATGATTAATAAGGCTGTGCCCCTTCATAAATACTTTAGTACTCATGTGATGTTTCAGAAAGATCATCTATAAACAAACAGAAAAAACAGGTAAAAATATGCTGCCTTGTCAGACCTCACTGACTGCTAAAGAGTGCTGATATACTTGTACCTCATCAGATTTTCTTAGTTTGGTATGAATACCAGTAATGCATGATCCTTAACAGATGTGAGCTGACCCCACATTCCTGCAGCTTGATAAATAATTTACCATGATTAATACGGTCAAATGCTTTTGATGCATCAAGGAAGCTCATAAATGTAGTTGTTTTGTCAGTTGTACTTGGAAATGGCTTCTTTTAGAGACTGTATGGACAAATCAGTGCTGTGTTTGTTAAAGCCAAACTTTCAGTGGTTATTTTATATTTCTGAAGCCCTTCCAGAAAAAATCATTTGACGTCTTTATTAAGGTCACAAGAACTGTTTCACAGCTAAAAATCAAAAACCTTACTTGATTTAAGTTTGACTTCTATTTCTTTTAAATTTTCCTTGTCATGCAGCACTTGACCTGGTTTTTTTTTTTTTTTTTTTTTTTTTTTGGTAGGTTC
>VUQH01073228.1:1825-13066 GCA_015106775.1 Etroplus canarensis | reverse complement strand
ACCTGGTTTCTTGCACACACAATATATCTACCTTCCTTCTCTCCATCATATCAGCCAGCTCTCTCCCTTTATCAGTCATAGTCCCTACATTTAATGTCCCTACTCTCACCGCCATCCTCCTACTTTTCCTTCTCTCTCTCTGCCTCCTAACACACTTTCCCCCTCTCCCCCTCCTTGGTCTTCGGCCGACAAAGATTTTACGCCAGATGCCCTTTCTGACGCAACCCTCCCCATTTACCCGGGCTTGGGACCGGCACTAGACTTGTGGGCCCCTGTGGCTGGGTTTAACACTGCCTTGTTCTGAACAAATCTAATTCACACGAGAATATCAGGTATGTTTGGAAACGAGAACCATCTCTAATCATCATCATCATTCTCTGGGCGCCTTTCAAGGTTCACTTGTGGTTTAGTTTTCCTCTCCCTGGCCTGTTGATGATTTATTCCAAACTATTTTTTGGTGGCAAAGTAAGCTAGGACCAAAATACACAGATTTGGTAGAAGGCCCAATGCTCCTGCTGTTCTCACCTCTCTGTCCAACTGAAAGACAAGCCATTCATCTATCCTCAGCTCAGCCAGGTCCTCTGTCTCACTGTCGCTGTCATCATCTTGTGGACTTTCTAAAGGAAAGAAATTCAAGGCACTGAATAAGTTGGGCCTTATAAAACATAGAGTGCAAAAGATTCAACGTCTGAAAATTTTAGAGAAAATTCAAAAGTAAACAACTGTCAAGAAATGCAGGAAAGGCGTGTCTGGATGGAATTAGTCACAGAGAGGTTCTAGAAAGCTCAACTCAACACAAGGCTCAAGAGGGGAAAAGAAATATATATACTGTACACACACATTTCATGCTATATGCATAAAGCAACTGAAGCATCTGGATAGTGCTGGGATGATCTGGTTTACATGTCATTTGCAGACTAAAACTTTTTACTGCTGAGCTATAAAAGAGGCTTTAGCCCCTTTCACATTACATGTATCTATGTCTGAATCACACAATGCTGTCACCTGGACAGATAGAGCCAGCATTGTTACATATCCTATAAAAGGACAGGGTTTTAGAGCCAGGGAACCAACGCAGATTTAGTCCTAATCATGGAAAAATAAGCTGGCCTCACTTCTTGTTAACATTCCGGAGAGGTCCTGGATTAAGACACTGTGATTTGAAGGAGAAGGCTTGTGACTGTGACCCCTCATGACAATGATCAAGGTCAAGGTGAACTTTATTATCTTCAAGGGGCAATTCATGGTACAGCAAGCAACAAACACACTCAAAACAGACCCAAGCAAGAAAACCCACAATACTAGTCTCTTATTTAAAGCCTTAATAGCAACACTGACAAAGGAGTAGGGGTGGCAGTGGCTCAGTGCATCAGAGGACCCATTTGGGAGCTGGAGGCTTGCTGAGGGCCGCCGGCTCAAGACCTTAACCCGGTGGCCTTCCAAGACCTGCCAATTCAAGACCTTGCCCTCGACCCATAGGTGTGGAAGTAGACCAGAGGTCAGAGAGACGTCGGCTCACCCCCCGAGCATTGCCGAGGCGTCCTTGAGCAAGGCACTGACCCCCCACTACATTGCTCCCTGGTACCTGTAATGGGGCAGCCTTGCTCGCCTACCTCTCTGACTGCATGCTGCCTGTAAAAAGTGTGTGTGTGTGTGTGTGTGTGTGTGTCGGTAGTTTGAATTTCCCCAGCTGGGGATTAATAAAGTTGTTTGTTTGTATTGGTCCGGCAATGTGGTAATTTGTATCTGTGGCCAGATGGAAGAAGTTCAAACTCTGGTCCCAAAGGCTTAGACGATTCAGTAAGAATAAATGTAGCCTTGGTAAAGTGTTGAGAGTTCATTCAAAGTGCCACTTTGGAACACACCTTCACAACACCCTGAAGTGTGTTTATTGTATTTAATGTTAAGAAGGCCATACCAGCTGATAAAGTGAAGCTAAGAACAGATTCAATAAAACATGAGTAAAACTTTTTCATAAAAACAGAATCAACATTAAAATAGCACAGTTTGTGAAGGAAATATCAGCTGATAGTGAGCTGTTTTTACACACTGCATCAACATGATGTTCAAATGTCAAAGAGACACTGCCATATTTTACTCGTGTTGCATGTTACAGCATGCGAATATAATTGATGACATACACATACATCAACACATTGTGCAGAAAATTTACACTGATGACCAAACTGGATCTTGTAACTGTTAAATTCACATTTAATGATTTGCTTACCATTAGCTTTCTGTATAGGAGGTTCCTGGTGAGCAAAGCTGTCTAATTTGGCACACCCTCCAAATATGGCAACAGTGACAGCAGTCACCATGGAGCAACAGCGGACACTAGCCATCCTACGGCCTCGGCATATCTCATCATAGATCAGCCAATCGGTGGGCAGGGTCTGCTCTGATCTGGTTTGGCTGTTCTGAACAACAGAAACACAAACACACAATTAAAACGCTTTCATTTGTGCTGCTTTCTATTAAAAAACAGTGAACAGAGAAAGAGCGAGCAGTATGGAAATAATGAAAGCCTGAGTTAATGATGAAAGTCGATTACCACCATCGTGATACTCGTCATCTCTGACTGGGGTTTCAGGTTTTGGCAGACCACAAAGAAAGCCTGGCTATATGGAACTTTCTTTATATTATACACTCACATCACTGGAGTTTATTCATGATGCGACTGCTGATGGAAGTAGCAGGATGAATTCTGATGTGAACAGGGTTATACTCTGTGAACATATTCAGCCAAAAAGCTGCAAAAGTCATCAGAGGACACCTCACAGTCTAAACGGTTGACTCAAAAGCATAATGCAAATGCAACAAGAGCTTCTCAAGGCAAAGAAATGGGATTTTCTCCAACCTCCAAATCAGTCACCTGATCTCAACCCAGCAGAGCAGCTTACAGTTACTGAAGACAGAACTGAAGGCAGAGACCCACAAACAAGCAGCAACTGAAGGCAGCTGCAGGAAAGGCCTGGCAGAGCATCTCAATTGAGGAAACATAGCATTTGGTGATGTCCATGGACCTTCAAGCAGCTTCAAGCAGCCTTTGACTACATAGGATATTTATCCGAGTGTTAAAAACTATTACTAACTATTATATTTAAAATTACCTTAATCTATTGATCATGTTTGTTTAAAAATGGTTGCAATTCCTAAATAGTTAATGCAATACGTTTGTTAAACCTCTTAAATTAAAGTAAACATCAGTACTTCAATATCAGCTTGACTTTGTGATTTAAAATCCACTATGTGTGCAGAGGCAAAACAACAAAACTTGTGTTTTGTCCACATATTTATGAACCAAATGTATGCGTATGTGGGTGACTATTTCCTACCTCCTTACACTGGACCTGGCTTAGGATGGATGTGGGATGAAAGTGAAGCTTATTCTCCCTATTACTGGCGGGCAGCGAGGACTCCTGGTTGACATGTACCAGGTTTGGGAACATACCAGCCACCAGGGCTGCCTTCACCACAGCCCAGTTCTCTGAGTTCAGATTCACGTCACGGATGTCACCGCTCCCACGCACCCGCACAAAACCTGGGGACCAAAAAGACTACTTTGTTCATTGCCTGCACAAAATTCCTTAAGATTAGCAATTTTGTAATGTAACTAGGTTTTAAAGCACATTTGTCCAGCGTTTCTCCCCCCACTGGCCTCTCAGGCCAGTAGAGCAGCATTATACTGTTCACTGACATTGTGTGTCTGACAAGCTGGTGCTTTAAATGAATTCACACTGCACTAGAAGCATCAGAGTTACTACTGCATGACTCTTGCCACCTGTAGTGGCATATCAAATAAGATCACAGGTGTAAACATGTGGCTTGGGGGCCAGAAAGGGCCCGACAACGTTACCAGGGGATGTCTTTGGGGAATGTAAAATTGCAAAGTGGTAGGAGTGGCATACATTTTTGGACTTCTAACTGTATTTTGGTCAGTTGTAAAGCATTCTTATTGATGAAAGTCTCCTGTAGCCTGGCATGCTTAACCTACGTGTGTGTGAATATAAATATAGGTATATAGGAGTAATTTGGAATGTATGTATAAACATATACCTATACCTCAGCTTTATTTATCTATTTTATCTGCTTATTTACTTTTACTTCTTCACTCCTTCATTCTTCTTAATTAGTCCTTCCTGTTTTAGTTACACACCGTGGGTCAGGGGAACAGCATTTTGATTCTGCACATGTACTGTACATGCCACAGAATTGATAATAAAGTTGACTTTGACAAAGTTGTAGGTATATCTGGGTATCATCAGCATAGAAGTGATAAGCAATTCAATGTTTTTTAAGTAGCTACAAATATAGTGGGAACAGAACTGAACCCATAATGGAACCTTGAGGTACGTCACAGGTCGAGTAGCAGCGTTAGATGAGCGGTTGGCACTGCTGACAGAAAAAGACCTGTTAGTCAAATACGACTTGAACAAGCTCAGGGCAGGGGCACAAATACTAATATGTAACTTTTTCAGGTAACCCAAATTCATACAGCAAAACTCTGAAGCCCCTTTCAGACAGGCTTTCCTTTCCAATAATCTCAGAGTTGTTGCTACATGTCTGTAAAAGTCCAAATTTTACTAGGTGGAACCCGGTCTGATTGTGAAGATTATCACTGGGCATGTCTCTATTGCAGCTTTGCGAGTTCCTCGTTTCATTCCAGACAGTCCTGAATATCACTGACACGATGTTTTAACTGATGAACTCAGTTTCTGCTTTGAATAAGTGTCCCAAACCAGAAGGGAAAAGCTTTCTCACAGAGTCGTTGTGGGAGGGGCAGCTTTCACTTGCTGTAGCATGGACATATATTGATCTTAACAAAAATGAAATAAAAGCACAACTGACCCATTGCACGGAGCTGTCCAAGCAGCTGTGTCCTCATGCCAAGTATCATGTTCATTGTAGCTTGGGAAAGGAAGTTTTTCTCACAGAAGGATCTCTCCCGACCTTCACTGCAGGCCTCCTGCCATGCCTGACATCACAGAGGACAAACAAGACAGAAAAACATCCTTACATTAGATTTCAACTGAGCAAGGACATATAGCCTCAAATCTATACAACAACATATTTTAAATTAATTCCAATGAATGAATCAGTATTTGTTATAAATATGGGATAGATATCCTGTTTAAAGGGGTGTCAAGTCATATATGGTGCCATTCAAAGGTCTGGACCCACCTGAGGGCATGGACGTTTCTCATTATCTGAGTGAAGTTTAATAAACTAGCCAGCACACACAAATGTACAAAATCAAACCCTTTGACTACTGTACCAAATGAACATGAAGTCATTTATTAATGTAAAGTATTTTGGAAAATGTACATTTTCTAAAATTCAAAAAGTAAATCTAAAAACAGAACAGCTGTGATGTTTAAAGTGAAATCTCTCATCCCTCTTTGGGTGTCTTTAAAGGTACATTTGTGCTTAAGTTTTTCTTTCTTACTGGGCTGCTGCTGATTCATCCAAAACAGTAATTTAATGGCAAAATAAGCTGGGACAATAATAATATTTTGGCAGAATGTTGGTGGAATATTTGGCAGAAGGCAAAGTTTACTGGTTCAGTATGGCAAAAACCCAACGTAATGCTGTCATGGTCTTCAGTTTTGGTAGTTTGGTTTTGTATGCTTTTGAGTTTGTGACCTTCTTTCACTGCTTTGAGTTCCTTGGTTTCACGCTCTGCTATGGGAACCCTTGTTTATATGTATTTCTCTGTTTCTAGCCTGGCCATGTTTATTGTTTGATGCAGCCTGTCTTATGTTCATGCTTTTGTATATCTTGCCTATATTAGTAGTTTAGTTCTGCAGATGTTTTCCTGCTGTGTTCCTGTCTTTCAGTCTTGTCATGTTTTCAGTGAAGTTTTCTGTTTCCTGTTTTACTTTTTAGCCAGTCTTGTCTCATATATTCTGTTCAGTTTTACTTCCTGCCCTTGATTGTTGCCACCTGTGTTCTTCTCCCTCCCGTTTCTTGTTTACTTGTTTTTTGCTCCTTGGTTCTGTGTCACGTCGTCACTGTTAGTTCCCCGCGTGCGTGTGCCCGTGCCTGCTTCTGTGATTTTCATGCCTGGAGTTTATGCTTATGGACTTTGTTACTCTGGAGATCTTTTGGCTTAATAAAGCCCTCTTTTACTTAATCTTGTCTTGCCTCCTGTAAACCTCCGTTTGGGTCCACACCCTGCACATGCACAAAAACTTGACAACTGCAGGCCATTAAAGCACGCTGTTGATGTCTATTTGCTGCTATGGTTAATTACTATTATAAAATATGAAAAATGACTAGAAATAAAGAAATACTCCATGATGACTGTGTCCAAACTTTTGGCCACTACTGAAGGGGACAGTAATAACTAAATACAAAGCTCATGATGTTGGTAAGCCAGTAAATGTAATAAGTTATTATGACCACTTGGGAGTTTTAAAACACAAATTGGGATCACCTCATTACAACCCTCAAACCAAACAGTCATCCTACAATACACATCTTATACGGGTCACTGCCTACCTGGAAAGCTCTAAGCAGCGCCATGTGGTCACTGAAGGTGCTGGAAGTGAAATGTTTGCGGCAGTTTAGAGCAGCTCTTTTCTGAGAGCTTCGGGCAGGAAGGATGAAGGGATCACGATAGGCCAGAGTACAGGCAATGGTTAAAATGGGGTCCAGACACTTCAGCACAACTGCACACAACACCATCTTCCCCAGGTGGGGCTCCACAGGTAGATCAGCCAGGTGGTAGCCCAGATCAGTCACATCTTCCATCTGGTCCATGGCATCTATTTTCTGAAGAGAAAGGTGGTGAGAATCCATATGGACACAAAGACTTTTGCTGGATTATTGCATGTGTTACCTTCAGCATTTGCATGGCGTTGTGGATTGCATGTGCAGGAGGAGGCTGGGGAGCTTTGGACAAGAATTCAGCTACTGGACAGGAGGATGGAGCCAGCAGTTTGGTCTGCAGACACAGTTCCTTACACACACAATGTGATAGGGTGTTCAGAATTGTTTGGATAAGCAACCTACTGTAGTAACTCTAACATCCTCAAATGTTACCCAGGCGCATGAATTTTAACAGTGTTCTTCCAAGTGTATTTTATAGATCCACTCACAGTAAGCCACAATTAGATTTGGATCATGTAGCACTCGCGATGCAGGGTTAAGTCACAAAAGGTGAAGATGAATAAAATATCTTCAATATCATGTTTCAGAGCGGAAAAGATTATGAAGTTAAAAAATAAAGTTAAATAAAATTCATTATAACTTTCCCACTACAGAAAGACTTGTCTAATTGATTAGGATAAATAATACATTTTAAACAACACAAACAAGCAGTTGCACACTTCCTATGTCTTGTAGAGGAGTATATTTACACAACATGAAGGACCCCATAATCACAAAGCTCATTTTACTTTTCTGCAGTTTTGGGGGGTTTTGTGACCATCGTGTACCTTCAGCTGCTCCCTTGTATTCTCCCCAAGGGGTCACAACTGCGGGTTAAGCCGCACTGGTAATTTGGCAGAGGTTTTGCACCAGATGCCCTTGCTGATGCAACCCTCCATGGTGAGAGGGGCTTGTGTCCCCACCTGGAATCGAAACAGGGACCTTCTGCTTGGAAGGCAAAGGTGTAAACCACTACACTACGGGGACCTGTCTTTGTGACCATCATGCACTAGTAAAATCCAGTAACTGAAGTAAATACATTAAAAAAAATACATTTATTTTCATTACTATTCTACTTTGAAGCCGCAGAGGCAGTGTTTGGGAAGAAAAAGATCAGGAGTTAAATATGTTTGTGCATTTGTCTACCTGTAGTGGCATCCTGAGCAGCTGCGGAACCTGGAATTCCAGCATGTTGTTGAACCTGAGTCGACTAAAGAGATGGAAGCAAATCCCTGGTCTGCAGCACCCGGCTCTGCAGACATTTCACATGCTCAACAGCAACACAGGCTTTCATGTTTGGTCACCAGAGTAAAAGATTAGGTGAAATGCATGTTATCGTCTGCTGTGGCCACTTAAAAGTTCCACATACTATATTACTGTTACCTTCCTTTCCTCTGCAGAGTGCTCGCTTTTGAGATCCACACAGTCTTTAACATAGACATATTACTGAAGATATCAAAGGACTTCTACAACAGGAGAAGAAATAGTTCATTACTAACACCTTCGTGGAACTGACAGTGTCATAATTTAAATCCATCTCCTAAACAGTGACTGCACCTCTTTGACCTTTCCAGAATTGATGACAAAGACGACATCGTTGATGGTGATGCTCGTCTCAGCTATGTTAGTAGAAAGAATCTGAAAGGAAAATAAACAGTTATAATCTAGCTTCATAGTGAGTAAATTCCCTTCAAAATTCCTGTTGTATTACATTAAAAAGAAAACTGTACTACCAAGCCATGTTACACATCAGCAGATCATAACACCTGCATCTACTGTGAAAATGTTTTCATACTCATCTTAAAAAACATCATGAAGTTTTAAAGTTTTCCTGTAAAACAGCGCTCTCCTGGGTACAATGTTCCAAGCATCCCATTCTTCTTGTGGATGCTTGCAGCTCAATGTGACTCAGGCTGTTAGTTTGGTGCTTTTTATTACTGCAGTATAAAGTTTCAATAGATCCAGTGACTCCCTGATATTAGGCGATGGGTATATCTGGAGTATCTGAAGAGTGCACTGTCATGGTCCCCCTCTTTCTTTCTCTTCTCTCTATCCTGCTGTCTTTTGGGTTTGGGCGACTAATCATTTGCTTAGTTCCAGGTGCGGGGGAATCAGGGTGGAGTCACCACACCTGTGGCTGGTTAGTGGTTCACGGTACTTAAACCAGAAGACTCCGCCAGAGCATAAGCTACAGGTGGAGTAAGCTAGACCTGAAATCAGTCTTCAGCCTGTGATGTATGTCTGTTTGTCTTTTGAGGAACTCACCTCTGTGTCTCTCCTCTCAGGACCACTGTCCCGCTCTGGACTTTTAACCTGCCTGACCCTCTCTCGGCCTCCCTTGGATAACTCAGTCTGAAAAGACCACTTCTGCCAGTCTGCCTGCCTGTTTTCTGCCTCTAGCAATAAACCTTTGTGACTTTTATGCCTGAGTCTTGTCTGATCCTTGGGTCCAGACCTCTGAAACCTGACATGCACAGTATCTTACACGGCAGTATGAACACAGCCTGTGTAATTACAGTCACACTAACTGATAAGTAATTGTAATTGTAACTGATAAGTAACTTTAATTACTCAATGGTCAGTTTCTTTTAAAGCCTTTGATTTAAGGCTACATTTTAATCACAACTTGATGGCTTCATCTCAAAACCATTACTAATATATAGAGTCTGTAACAAAACAGCTGGATTCCATAACAACCCAAGTATTTATGGCTTTGACTCTAAGTGGAAGTAAGAGAGTCGACCAGTTAGGACGGGTCAAAATAATAAGGAGATGGTAATGTGGTAATATGGTAATGTGCGGCCCAAAAGTGATGAAAAAAATATCTGCTTGTCCTGAAAAATTATAGATTTTAACTGTGTACAGGAAAAAACCCAAGTAAAGCTTTGCTGCATGATATTATGAACCAGATGCACTGAAATAATTTGTTAAAAAAATACAATAATGACACCAGTGACTCACTATTTTCCTGACACCAGGTGGAGAAGTCTTCATGGCTCTTTTCTGATCTGAAACCTTCATGTCTGAATGTAGTGTGAGCACTTGGTACCTGAGAAATGACACAGCTCTGTCACCAAGTATGCACTGTGCTGCAAGCTGTTTTATACTCAGCACAACTAAGAATCAGAATACTTTATTAATCCCAGGGGGGAATAATGTCATGGCATAAGCAATGAAAATGTCATCATGTTAACAACAACACCATATTAAAAATTACATTGTTTAAAGGGTTAAATTGTTTCATTTTAACATGTCTTGGTACCCAAAATGTGCTGTGGCTTGTCTTGTCTTAACTTTCCACTCATCTGGACATTCAGGAACACAGGGATTTACAAAAAACAAGATTGGAGCAACAAGTCCACAACCCCAAGGTCAACAAATGCAGCATTTATAAACCACATAAAAACACAATTGCATTATTAAAACCACAAGCTCTAAACAAGGAAATCAGTGCAACAATAGTAAATACATCTGTGATCACTGAAATGAGACTCAGCACACCACTGATTTCCTATTAATGACATTACCCTGTGAACGCCAGTATCTTTTCAAAATTGGACGTAAGGAGTGTGTCTTTCTGCAAGTTTGTAAAATGTCTGCACGCGGAAAAGAACTGCCGGAGAAACAAGCACCACTAATCAGAGCCACAGTGACCATTATCCTAAAATGACCCCACACCTTCACTTCCAGCCATGCTCTGAAAAAACCAGACAGCTGCTTTCAGACTTGGCAGAGTGGAATGGACATCTGGATTTTTAGAAAACATTAATCTTGCAGTTTTGTGATAAAGAAACAGTTTGATGAATTTGGGAGCAGATTCTTTGATCAGATGTTCTACCCATCATACTATCACGGTGTTACAACCTGTAATTTAGACAGATTTTTTTTATTTTATGGAATGGATCAACACAAATTAGTCCAAAAAAAACAAAAATTGGGGCATGCAAATAATATTCCCACATTCTTTGCAATGAAGCCCATAAAAAACTCGCTCTACCAGTTACCTTCAGAAGTCACATGATTAGTTTAATATGGCCAGAGCTGTGCTACGGCCGAGCTGCGGTGGATCTGTTAGCGTCGCAAGTGTGAGGGTGTTTGAGGGCTGGTGTCATGATATTGGACACACTCCCTTTCAGTGTATGGTTGGTGTAATTTTATCATTTCTGCAGGACCTGATTGACAGGGGAAAAGCCTTTTCTACACTTAAGGTGTACTTGGCTGCCATCTCTGCATGTCATGTGAGTTTTGGGGATAAAACAGCTGGCTTGGTTTGCCATTTTATGAAAGGAGCCCAGAGGCTCCTCCCTGTTTCCAGACCCCTGACACCCCCATGGGACTTAGCAGTGGTTCTGGGGGGGGCTCTCTTGCCCTCTGTTTGAACCTCTACAGGAGGTGGAATTAAAACATCTCTCTTTGAAGACAGTGTTGTTGCTGGCTTCAGCTTCTGCTAAGCGGGTCAGTGATATTCATGCGTCAGCACACCCTTCGTGCACTCATTTTGCCCCAGGGCAAGTCAGAGTGGCACTCAAGCCCAACCCAGCCTTTGTGCCTAAGGTGATGGGCTCGTGTGTGCCTATTATTTTGGCA
>VUQH01073215.1:0-25292 GCA_015106775.1 Etroplus canarensis | reverse complement strand
CCACTAAGCGGTTTTCTATTATCTATGATACCTGTGACGGCCCTGCTGCTGAAGGAGCCGCACAGAAGCTGAGCGAGCGGAGAGGGGATAGGGGGGTGCTGGGGGGACGCAGAGGACAGTTCGAATGTACCTTTCGGCTGCTCCCTTGTATTCTCCACCAAGGGGTCGCCACAGCGGATTAATCCGCACTGGTAATTTGGCAGAGGTTTAATGCCCTTCCTGACGCAACCCTCCATGGTGAGAGGGCCTTGTGTCCCCACCTGGAATCAAACCAGGGACCTTTCGCTTTAAAGGCGAATGCGCAAACCACTACGCTACCAGGGACACTGACACGGAGGACAGTTCACCTCTCCCAAATGAAGCGGACAAGGAGGGGGGGGCCGGCTAAACTATGTCGGTGACAACTGACTTTCTTACAAATCACGCACATTTCATTTGTCATAACCACGAGGAGACAGAACCCAAACGCAGGACGCAGTGGAAAAAGTTCAGGCAGGAATCTCCAGCGGAGGGTGGAAGGAAGAGCTCGGAAGGGAGGATGAAGGCAAGAGAGACTGCAGCCATGCAGGACGGAAAGGCTGCAGCAGGAACACGCTTGCTTCAAAACGAACTGGCGACGAGCAGCGCTCGCCGCCGGCTTAAAACTGCTCTCCAGTTGCTAGGTGGCATCAGCAACAGGTGTGACAGCCCGGGCGCACAGGTGAGCCGAGCAGGAAATTGGGTCGGGCTGCCACACCTCCTGGAGAGCGACAGAGGGAGAGAGAGAGAGAGAGAGAGAGAGAGAGGGGAGAGAAAACACACAGACAAATAACACAAAACACACATGACGGGCCAGCCAGGAGGCGGGGTCATGACAGGTCATATGATTGCTGGGGTTTTCTGTTTAATATTGTAGGGTCTTTACCTTACAGTGTGAAGCGCCTTGAGGCAACTTTTGTTGTGAATTGGCGCTATATAAATAAAACTGAAGAAAGTGAAGAAGAATTGAATAGTTTAACTCACTTGAAAAACTTGATGACTGGATACAAAAAATGTTTTATATTCTATATTTTTTTAATTTCTAAATAATAAATACCAGGGAATGAAATCTGAAACCTTGTTCTCTCTTCTCATATTTATCTTTTGATCTTAAACACAAATGTCTTCAGTGCACAGCAAAACAAATTAGTTCACCTTGCTGTTCCAATACTTTTGGGGGGACTGTATAATCTTGAAGAAAGGAGAAATAAATCAATAGGATGGCAGTGAAATTAATTTAGCAGCCTTTTTCTTTTCTTTGATATTGCTCTGTGATTTTATTCCTGCAGCCCACCACATTGCATTATGTTTTTATCTTCCAAATAACTTGTCCCAACTCTTTTAACAGTCATGATAATATGTTAACTCTTGTATGCAGCCATTCATTAACCGTGACTGCATAAAAACATCACAGTTGGCACGGCTTTATTTATTTTATAGCTTAGTGATGCATGTGTTATGATTGGTCATTGAATTGGTTTGTGACTGATGATCTGTCACTATCATCCCTCCTTTCAAATCCCTCTGGTGTTCTCTCCATTCAAGCGTCTTTGTTTTACATATCATCTGTTCCACAGTCTCTAAACTCACATTTCCCTCACTTAGATTACAGTTAAAAGCTAGAAAGATGGCTGATGATGTCATTAAACAATATTACTCTTTTAAGTATTCTAAGTTTGATGTACCTGTTAATAGAATAGGCTGAGGTTAGTTTAGTTTGACTTTTAGTTTAAATGTCCCTTACAATAAAATCAAGCCTAGAAGCAAGTCACATTGACAAAATATAAGTTTTTATACACTTAGTATTGGATTTTCTTCATATGAAGTGAAGGTGGATACTGGAGTTTGAGTTAATGCTACAACCCAAATTCCAAGAAAGCTGGGGCACTGTGTAAAATGTAAATAAAAACACAATGCAATGATTTGTAAACCTCATAAACCAATATTTTATTTTATTTAAAAGAACACAGAAAACATCAAATGCTGAAAGTTGGATATTTTACTATTTCATGAAAAATGCTAGCTCATCTTGAATTTGATGGCAGTAGCATTTCTCAAAAAAGCTGGGACAGCACCATGTTTACCAATATGTAGCATCATCTCTTCTGTTTTTTTAAATACCTGTCCTGTCCAGCAACTTGGCATGCAACATGGTAATCTTGATGCCTTCCTGTGCCAAACAGATTTGCTTTGTTGTATAATTTTTGACCTATTTTATTGTTAAATAATGAGAATCTATTGAACCTGACAGGTGGAGAGGACAGAAAAGATAGAAAGAAGTGAGGAAAAGAAAGTCAAGAAGAGATGCAAAAGAGATAATTACAATAAATATGTACAATGACAACCAATGGTCTATGTTAGTGTAAGTCTGTATGTGTGAGTGGGTCAATATGAGAGCCAGTGTATGTGTCTGCCACAGAATGCAGTTAATAATAACTATGAGGCTGGGAGGCTGCAATGACACCAACCAGACCCAAGCAGCCAGCAGGAGGCAATCCAGGCTGCCTGAGCATCCCACAGGTCCCACGGAACATCAACAACCCAGCGGGTCCAAAGGGAAGGGGTTAGGATGAATCCCCAGCCCTCCTCTCAGCACTGAATAAACAATTCAAGGAGAAAGATGAGCAGTAAGGTGCCACCCTGGATCCCAGGCTCTCAAGCCCCAGACCACACCTGGAGCAGGCAGCACACTACCTGGCCAGGCCAGGCAGTCATCAGCCCAAAAGCACAAGTTGCACCCTCATGTGCCAACATGCAGGCCTTAGGCCAAACAGGCCCATGGCACTCCCAAGGAGGCAACACACGGTCCCCCGGGATCTCACCCAGCACACGGACAGGTAGCCACCAAACCTTATACCCCATATACTGCAACATTTTTCCAGGGCTGCTGGTGCCCCCTACCCGGGCAGGAACAGGAGACAGGGGTGATAAAATGGAGCTGTGTTGTGATGAATGTAGTGGCGTGTGAGGGATAATGAGTTGAATATGATATGTGTAGTGTACTAAGGTGCAGATAAAGATGGGGAGTAGGCGTGGCATGGATACCACTGCTGGCTGACAATGGAAATCCTCCAACTCCCTCCCCATGCCCTCAATGTTTATGGTGCAAGGGCTTACAGCAATACCGCTCTGGACACACCTGATTTGTCTGATTACCTCTTCTTTTAACAAGTCTGTAAATGTCTGGTAACCGAGAAGACCGGCTGCTGTACCTTTGGGAGAGGAATGTTGTCCCATTGTTGTTTGATGCAGGATTCCAGTTGCTCGACAGTCCTGGGTCGTCTTTGTTGTGTTTTGTGTTCCATGATGCACAGAATGTTTTCAGTTGGTCTAGATGGCAGGCACCCAGACTCTTCTACTACGAAGCTATGATGTAGTAATAATTGCAGTATGTGGTTTGGCATTGTCTTACTGAAATGTACAAGATATATATTTATGGGGCAGTTTCATTTTTGCATACAGTTTTGTACCTTTGACATATTTTCATTTTATATCGGTTCATATGTGTAATTATTTATTTATAAACACCTAATGGAGCATCTGGACCCCAATCAAATCCCAATTTCCCCCCCGGGATTAATAAAGGATTCTGATTCTGATTCTAATTCATATGCTGCTCTGAAACCTGTAAGTACCTTTCAGCATTGATGTTGCCTTTCCAGATGTGCAAGTTGTCCATACCATAAGCACTAATGCACCCCCATACCATCACAGATGCAGGCTTTTGAGCTGAGTACTGATAACAAGCTGAGTTTTTCTATTCTTTAGTTCAGTGGACACGGCATCTATGATTTCCAAAAAAGAATTTCAAATTTCAATTTGTCTGACCACAGAGAACAGTTTGCCTCAGTCCACTTTAAACGAGCTTTGGCCCAGAAAAGACTGCAGCATTTCTGGATCACATTCACATACAGCATCTTCTTTGCATGATAGAGTTTTAACCTCCATTTGTGGATGGCATGGCAAACTTTGTTCCCAGATAATAATTTGTGGAATTGTCCTTGAGCCCACGCAGTGATTTCCATGACAGAATCATGCCTGTTTGCGGTGTTGTACAACCTGAGGGCCCAGAGCTTACCATCATCCAATATTGGTTTTCAGTTGTGTCCTTTGCACACAGAGATGTCTCCAGATTCTCACAGTGATACTGTAGATGATGGAATATTCAAGGTCTTTGCAATTTTACATTGAGCAACATTATTCTGAAATTGCTCCACAATTTGAAGATGCACTTTTTGGCAGATTCCTGAACCTCTGTCCATCTTTACTTCAGAGAACCTCTCCCTCTCTAAGATTTTTCTTATGTACCCAATCACATTGTTGGTCTGTTGCCAGTTAACTAAATTGGTTGTAACATGTTCCTCTGTTGCTGCTCTTTCTTTTTAGGACTTCTTACTTTTCAAGCCTTTTGTTGCCCTTGTCCCAACTTTTTTGAGATGTGTTGCTGCCCTCAAATTCAAGATGAGCTTGTATTTTTCATGAAATAGTAAAATGTTCCACTTTCAGCTTTTGATGTTTTTTATGTTCTTCTGTCATAATAATGAAAATATTGGTTCATGAAATTTACAAATCATTGAAGTTTTTATTTATATTTTATATTTATATTTCCTTTTTGGAATTGGGGTTGTACATTTGTGACTCTTTAAGGGTATTATTCAAAAAAGTATGATGGTTTCAAATCAAAGACTGTGATTTCTTGTAGTGAGGTTTTCTCCAGTTAGCTTTCAGGTGTTGTAGCTCTTCCCTAAACTTGTGTTTCCTTTCATCTGCATTTCTCTTCACGAGTTAATTCACTGTTGGATTAAATTGATCAAATCCAGTTTATGTAAGAAGATAAAAGCCATCACCCTCTGTTTTCTTTTGACCTTTTCCTCATCTGTCTCTGCTGCTATTAAGCCACTATGTTTTGTCTCTCTTTTTTTTAAATTATTTTCATTTCTTCGCAACACATTGGGCACGCCGCCTTCTTGCTGCTGCTGCTGCTGCTGCTGTTACATGCCATAATGATAATATGTGCCATCTGATAATGACTGTTCAGCTCTTCTGTTGGTACTGTCAGCTGTTTCTTCTTGCAGTTTGTTTCATTTTGTTTTCATTTTTCTATCTGATTTTTTTCTTTGTTCTTCTCCTGATTGCATGCTAGTCTCACAAGCGACTTTCCAAAGTAAGCATTACTCTTTTTTTCTGTTCTTCTAATATTTCTGTGCCCACTTTCCTTCTGCAACACCTCCTGTCTTGTGAGCTGCTCTGTGAAGAAAAATGTCCAAGTCCTGTTTTGGAATGCTTCACCCTGAACCCAGCTTGCCCCTGTGCATACTCCAACTGTTGCAAGCCCCATCTGCACCCCCAGTCACAGCAGATGGACCTTTTTGTGCAAACAGTAACCCCACACAGCCTCACTCACTTCCTCTCCTTTTCCTCTCCTTCCATTACCTTTCTGGTGATGTGTAATCACCACCAATATGACATATATTTTGATATAAATGCCAGATCAGGATGTGCTCTTATTTTGTTATTCAGATGTAGCAAACTAAATAAATACTGCAAATAATTGTCCAAATTCCTTTCTCTCCTCCTCCTCCTGCTCCCGCCTTGGCCTTTTCTCCTATAACTCTCTCTTTACAAACTGATCTCCCTGTTACACTGCGGTAATGAGCGCTTTATATCTGTCATGCTGTGTACTGTAATTCCCTTGCTGTAGAAGGATAAACTCTTTAAAATCCTGCCAGCATCTCAGTCCAAAGTACCAGGTCTGCATCATTATTTGAGAAGCCTCTCTGTTGTTACATGAAAGAATTCCATCTTCTCTTTTTTCCACACCGCAGGCCCAAAATCCTCCAGACTGCTGTCACGTTTTGCTGCATTGCCTATAGTGTCGCTCCATCATCTAATTTGCTACTTGTCACACTTCATCCCACTTTTTTGTCACTCATTCAATTTATAGTCTGAAAATATACTGAGTCAGTATATAGGTCTGATAAGAAGCTATTTTTTGTCATAAGTTAATAGAAACAAGCAAAAATAGGACAGAATGTAAATGATAGTTTGATGTGAAGATAACCCTCCTGATCCTCTAATTGTTGCTGTGCAGTCACGCAGTCAGTTTAATGGACATACACACATAGATCCTGATTGATTACTTCACTCTTCTTTGGTGTACCACAGTTCAAGCCCTACCCACCCCCAACCTTTTTGCAACACCCCTATATGAGCCCATGTGGCCTGAAGTGGTCACATGATCCCAAGGATGGCATTAGGTCATCTGAGCAATGTGAGCTTGATCTCTAAAACCCTCATACAGACCAAATAAGAGGTGCATTTAGTGAAAAAAATGATGCACCATACCTTCTGGCAAAAAATGCATAAGTTATGACAGTAGTGATAGTGAGCTAACACTAATCAATCAGGCATCTCCTCTGACATACCTGGCTAGATGAAGAGGGAAATTTGAAAGCTCAGTCAGTTCTCTGACACTGTTACACTGGTAATGCCAGTTTTATTTCAGAGTTGAACTTGAACCACAAACTCTTATGTTCTCAGTTTCTCTCATTTTCTGTTTCTTTCTGTGTTTATGTTGCTCATTGCTTTGGTTAACGTTTTGTTTTCTCTTTAATTTTCTTTCAGTATGACAGACTAAACCTGATTAAAGTAAGCATTTCTTCTTTTCATTGACAATCCCTGCTGGCTCCCATTAAATCCCTTAGCCCTCCACTTCCTCTATAGATATGGGCTTATTAGTTTCCGTCCCTGGTGTCCTTTCCACTGCTTCCAATTCCCTGAATTAATGTGAAAGGGCCATGATTTTGCTCTAAAATGTTAAAAGAATCTGCATCATATGACAAAAGATGTTACTGGAAATTTAGACAGGAGGCAGAGCTGGAGAAATTTAAAGGAACAAATATGATTTAGAGTTGTAACAGTAGAATCCCAAGCAAAATCTTGATAGAAATAATTTGTCTCTCTATGTCTCTCTCTTTCCCTCTGTCACAACCTGCTTATCATGCAGTCACACAAAGTCAAAGACGATGGCACATGCATACATGCACTCCTCCTCCAGACACTGGCCCCAGAGTAATACTGCTCTTGTGTCTCTGTCACCTTCAAATCAGATTAGCCCACATTAGCGGAGTTATCATCACAGCCAGGCCTTAGGCCTGCTACTGTAGCTAAATGCTAACTGACATGGCACACACTAGAAAGCCAGCAAACCCTGTCAGGGACAGAGAAAAATCAGCTGACCCCGGAAGGACAAAACATCTAAAATGCTTCTGGTTTTTGAAACTATAGTTAGAATAGTGCCCACTCATCTGTGAAGGCTTTCAACAAGATTTTGGAGCATGTCTGTGGGAATTTTTACCCATTCATCCAGAAGAGCATTAATGAGGTCAGACACTCATGTTGAATTGCCTAGCTCGCGATCTCTGTTATTTTTTCTAGCTCATCCCAAAAGTGTTCGATGAGGATGAGGTCAGGGTTCTCTGCAGGTCAGTCAAGTTTTTCTTCATGAATTGAGCCAGCCATGATTTTATGGACTTTATTTTGTTCAGTGGGACACAGTCATGCTAGAACAGACAAGAGCCTTACTAAAACTGCACCCAAACTGTTAAGATTTCCCTAAAGGGCCCAGGCCAACCTCAGAAAAACAACCTCATAGCATTACCCCTCCTCCACCAAACTTTGCAGTTGGCACAGTGCCATTGGGCAGGTAACGTTCTCCCTATAAACCCAGCCTTGTTTTATCAGACTACCAGATAGAAAAGCATGATTTGTCCCTCCACAGAACACTCCACCACTTCTTGAGAGTCTAGTTGTGAGGTGCTTTAAACCACTCCACCTACCATTGGATTGTGCTTGGTGATGTAAGGCTTGTATGGAGCTGCTCAGCCATAGAAACCGATGCCCTGAAACTCCCGGTGCACAGTCATGTTAACGCCAGAAGGGTTTTGGAACTCACCACTAATTATATGCCTCAGCACACAGCGACCCCTCTCTGTAGCTTTCCATGGTCTGACACTGTGTGGCTAAATTGCTGTGGTTCCTAAATGCCTCCACTTTGCAATAGTAGCACTTACAGTTATATCTAGGAGGGAATAAATTTTACCCATTGACTTGCCATCCTATGACAGTTCCACACTCAAATTCAGAGAACTCTTCTTTCACGAATATTTGAAAATGGAAATGGGACTGAACAAAACACCTGAATTTAGGACAATACTTTTGTCCACGTAATTTACGAATCACTCTTAATTTACACTGCCATGTAAATATTAGCAATTTAGCAAAATATATGGTAACCATAGTATAATGATAACTAATCATGAATTATCTGTAAGGTAAGAAAATAGGATTTTGTTGCCAGTGTAAGAGCCACTAAGTCATTTCTTCTGTAAACACTGCGTGAAGAGAACAATAAGTTGTAGAAAAATAAATGCATGTATACTGACTGTTGGTTATGTGTGGATTTCAGACTTGGAGCTGCATTTAGCACAGGGGCACATAGATTTTCACCCATGTAATATCTCAAATCTAGAGTTAACAAATATAAACTGAATCACATCTTCTGTCATTCACATCAGACTTAACATACTGTGCCAGTTTTGTTTTTTGTTTATTGTTTCAACTTCAAATGTTATTTTATCTATTGTACATCTGTCGCCAGACACATGCTGTATAATGCACTTTTCCCCTTTATTCCCTCTCTTCTCCCTGTGAAGACCCTCTTCTTTGTTTCACCCTTTGATTGGTCACATGCATGTTTCCTCTCTGAGACTTTTGCTTTTAGACTGTTAGAGCTGAAAGTGTGCTCTCAGTGTGTGTGGCTGGAAAATCTGCTATAAACAATAGATTAATAATTAAGCTATATCTCTGCTGCCCTCTGCTGTTGTAGAACTGCAGCAGCATTGATTGTTTATGAAATACAAGAATGCAAATGCTAAAAAGTCACCACTGAAATATTTCACATAACATTTAATTACAGCGCTCATCAAACTGCTAAAGTGAATTCATTTTACATGTTATCGACATCTTGTTGTACATTTTCTTATCTAAATAAATACATACAATACATTTACAGACCTAAAGATTTTTGAAGCAAAAGCAATGTAGAAATTGTTGCGTGTATATTTTAAATACAAACACAGTATATCTAGTGAGCTGTTGTAGTACATGGCATGATTTAGACTGAAATTACTTTCAGTTCCACTAACACAAGAAGCAGATTTGCCTTGTAAATTTTTGAACAAGTCCTATATTGATGCATAAGTAAATGTGTTACTCTGTATATTTGAGTATCACCTGGGTGCGTAAGTGAGTGAAGTGGAAGAGAATTTAGCCCTGTGTTTACCACATAATTTTGATGTTAATAATAGAGTAAATTATTTAAAAAGTGTTAATAGCCTCTTGGAATTTCTCACCTGCTATAAATGGCTATGAAAAGGTTTCACATCCTCTGTATATCTGTATTAGCCCTCAAGCCTACTGCTATATTTACTAGTTTCCCAGAGTTAAATGCCTTCTCTCTCTTTTTCTTTCCACAGAAAAGCCAAAGCTGGTACAATGTAAGTCATGCCTTCTTTTACTCTTATCAGTATGTGTTTGTGCATATATAAGGTTTGTGTGAGTGTGCTGGTGTGTATTCATGTCATGCTTGTGACTCTTGAAAGTGTCCTGGAGTTGGTTTTGTTACAAGCACTGCTTAGGAGTTAAGAGGTCATTGTCCTTGACCTTGGTACTGGAGCTCCAAATTACCAGTGTGGGTTACTGGTCCTGCAGGAATGGATTAGCAGGAGCTTAAAACAGCAAGAGGTGGTCCTTGATGCAGCAAAACAAGACTACAGCAGTGTAGTAATTTAAAGGCAAAATTTATTAAATTTTCCCTAATTTTTTTGCAGCACATTGCAGACTCTGCAAAAACAGATCATTGCAGTTTTGTTTGTATACCACAAGGTGGTGTACTAACACTGTTTTCTGTAACTGTACTTTTTATTTAGATAGCCAGTTCAGAATTATTTTCAACCTTTCACACTAAAGGGTTGCCAGTTGTGCAGGTTAAGTGGATTTACCCACAACTTAGTGTCAGTTTTATAGAGATGGACTTTTTTCCCATTTTGTGTTATTTTATTTTTCTGTTGTGTTATTTCTTTTCTTTTATTCCCTGTGTGTACACTCTTCCCCTCTCTCCCCAGCATGAAAGACAACACATCCTAAGAGTAAGCATGACTTGTATTTTTGTCCAACCTCGATTATCTTTAACTGTCTCTCTTGCTCTCAGACTGGTGGGATCTGAATATCCCTCCTGCCTGTTCCTCATTCCATTGACTTCACTCAGCACTCAGTGTTGTTACCACCTAATAGCAAAGCAACACTTCAGAGGAAGTGATTTTGACCTGCTGAAATAGAAAGTGCTGTACTATAATTTAAAACAACTGAAAATCTCATCTACTACATTTTCAACAGCAAAATTATTCTTTGGTAATGGTAAGAGTAAAAGTGTTCTGGATTTGTATTTCACAAGTCCTTTAGATGTAGTCGAATGCCTGTGAGTACAAGTAAATTTCTATTTCTGGTATGCAACAGGTGGTAGCGCACTGAGTTCCTCACTGTACTAAACAGCTCAGCTAACCATCACAAGGGCTTCTGAATGCACCACTGGAATGAAGCATGGTGCTTTAGGTCGTGGCATGTGAACCTACTGCCCAGCTCTGTCTCCTGTGTCCTGATATGCATGGACACCTCGTTTGGCAGTTGGGCTCGGGTATTAAAATAAGAATAGCGCACAAAGCCCTTGCCTGCATGTAGCTAAAAAATGAAATCTGCTATTGGGCTCAAAAATGATTCAGAAAGCTTTTCCAGTACTTTCCTAATGCACTCAGCTGTAATAAACCCATCTCATTTCCTCTACTGACCTACTATCTGAAATGGACCATAACAAGTGATTATCATTGCTTTAAGAACACCAGTGGTTCTCAAACTGTGAGGCAGTCCACCTGGTGGTGCATGGAGGCACTACGGGGGAGGAGTGAAACTAACGGATGATTATGATTGCACAGGGCGGATAAACTAAAAAGAGTTTGCTGATGTTATCACGATGATCTTTATTTCAATAAAATTGCCAGAAATGCCCAAAATAGTTTGCTAACCACTGAACTAAAGTGATAATCTCTAACAGATGCAGTTGTCATACTTACAGAAGATCTGCTGCTGTACAGTATAAAGTGCACAGTGTATATGAAGTGTACAAGATAGCAGGATCATCTGCTCTTGTCCTCAGATGTCCTGCCAACTTCTATTTCCTGCTATTGACTCCCAGAGTCTCTATGTTATCTTCAACAAATCTCAGTAAAAGACCAAAACTGATACTGAAGTTATCCTACTCAGTATTTAGTATTACTGTGTTTTTTAATATCAAATTCTATGTGCCATACATGTAGGCCTGCATTGTTGTCTAAATTTTACAGAAACACATCAGTAAGTCTTAGGGTAGCACTGTATGCCATGTTTTTACCATGAACATGGTTACAGTTGTTTATTTTGACACCTTTCAGTACTGTGTACTACCAGCCTAGTGTTTGCATCAATTCTGCTGCTAAAAATAGTCCACACATAGCTAACACATTTACTGTTATCCTAATTTGAGTAACATTTGCTTAAAGCTACAGTGCTCAGAAGAGTGACCACTGCGGACACAAATGGCAAATCAAGTGCGCCTTACAAGTTAATACTTAATCAAGGTGTTTCATTAATACTGGTAGAGAAGAACACATTGTGATGTCTGTCTAAAGATTTTTTGTAGTAGCTCATACACTGTATGGACAAAACTATTGGGCCACACCTCTTCATCAGTGAATTCAGGTGTTTCATTCAGTCCCATTGCCACAGCTGTATATTAAATCAAGCACCAAGCCATGCAGTCTGCTTTTACAAATATTTGTCAAAGAAAGGATAACTATAAAGAAGTTACTGAATTTGAGCGTGATACTGTAATAGAATGCCACTGTTACAGCAAGTCAATTCATGACATCTCTTCCCTCCTACATATTCCACAATTGAGTGTAGGTTGTGTTATTATAAACTGGAAACATTTAGGAACCACAGCAACTCAGTTGTGTAAAGTTACAGACCAGGTCACCGAGTGCTGAGGTACATAATACTTAAAAGACTGAGTTCTAATCGTCCTCTGGCATATATTTCAATGCAAAAACTGTGTGCTGAGAGTTTCATGGCATGGTCTTCCATGGCCAAGCAACTGTGTGCAAGCCTTACATCAGCAAGCACAATGACAGCACACTGGACTCTGGAGCAATGGAAAGAGGTTCTGTGAAGTGATGAATCACACTTCTCTGTTTGGCAGTCTGATGGATGAGTCATTATTTGACAAATGCCAGGAGAATGTTACCTGCCTGACCTCATTGTGCCGGCTTTGGACAATTCTATGCTTCCAACTTTGGAGAGACAGTTTGGGGAAGGCCAGCATGACTGTGCCCCCGAGCACAAAGCGTGGTCCATCAAGGCATGGTTGGATAAGTTTGGTGTGGAAGAATTTGACTCTTGAGCTCTGGTCTAAATCACATCAAACACCTTTGGGATAAGCTAGAACAGAGATAGCAAGCCAGGCCCTCCCATCCACCATCAGTCTCTGACCTTACAAATCCTATTCGAGATGAATGAGCAAAACTTTCTACAGACACACCCCAAAAGCTTGAAAAAAGCCTTCCCAGTAGTCGAAGCTGTTCTAGCTGCGAAGGAGGGACCTTCAATATCTAATGGATTTAGAATGGGATGGCATTAAAGCTCCTGTAAGTGTTATGAATAGGTAGAATAGAATAGAATAGAATAGAACAGTTGCTTTATTGTCATTCGAAGCGTACACCAGTTGGTGCACATTGGAATGAAATTTCAGAGCATTGAATTGCCATTGGACTGATACATATCAGTGTAGTAATTGAAAAATAGAAATATATAGAAAAGGAACCTACGATAACTATATACACCCAAAAATATGAAAAATTATGTCTGGAAAATATATTTGTGAGGACTGTACAGTGTAAAAGAAAATAAATGTGTTGCACAGCAATGCAACAGCAAGGATCAACCTAGGTTATAAACACACAATACTTAAAATCATATAACATAGTGCTAAAAGCTGACAGTCACACCCAAACAAGGTATGCTATACAGTATTCAGTATTCGTTGCTTCCAAATTTAACTTTATAGTCTTTTATTAATTTAAAAATTGCATTGCCTCAATTCGAGATTAAGACTATATACAGAGGGTTATGTGTTTTGAAAGTATTACATGTTTGAGCAGAATAACTGGTAATGAGACTGAGTGCCAAAGACAGGGACAAAAAGTCAGAAAATAGGAAATATCACATTTATGATGTTTTGGTCTCTTTGTCAGAATTTTTAACAAAAAGATACAAAGTAACACCAGCTCATATTTTATCTGCTTCCAATAAAAGTTGTTTGAAAAGGATTGCTGAAATCAACTGCAATTCCCTTTATATATGTGTTGTGAAGTGGCCTTACAAAACTCAAGTGTAGTTCTCAAACCCCGCTGGCAATTTGAATGAAGGTGGAAATCACCATCGCAACTGATTCACAATGGTGAATTTATTTTGCATATCAGTATTAGGGCTGTTTTCCTGGTATTACGGCTGTTTTCGTGATGTCATGCATACTCATCATTACACATACAGCTTTTAAAAAATATCAGTCAGCCAGTAAAATATGTTCCAACAGATCTTTTCAGTTAATTTGGTTCTCATATGTAGGTGTTGCACCATTTATACACCTGCTTGTCAGGCAGTGTACACATTTGTGTCAGTGGACCTCTATATGGCAGGGATCCCTCATGGCACTGAAACTAAAGTATTTAAAATCCGCCTGTTCTGAAGTGAATTCTGAGACTATAAGAGATGGGCACAGTTGCCATTCTTTCACAGCAGTGAAAATCCTTATTCAGTATGTTCACAAGTTTGTGGCCTCCAGGAAGTTAGCAACAAGAGGAAAAAACACCAATAGACAGGAAAGCAATAGAGATTGGTGCTTTAGGCAGTGGATGAATTTAATCTGCATGGATCTATACTGATAAGAGTGTTTGACAGACACTGCCTCGCCTGACTTCCCACAAAATGAAAAACAGCAGTAGTAAAATAAGATTTATTGTTAATAGGATCAACACACAGTACACAGTAAAACCCCACCCCAGTTTACAGTACCAGTCTCCTCCATCCCCTACTGTTTGTCAAGCATGTTAATAGTTAACCAAATCAATACATGCTATTTATCTGCAGTTCCACCTATGCTCAGTTCATCCTAAGCCTGATAGTATCACCTGAATTCTGCGTGCAGCGCCACAGTCACAATGGCCTCTTTCTTTTCGTAAATTACAGAGAAATTAAAATGAATAAGCGGAAACAGCACAAGAAAGGGATGATCCCTTGTTAACCAGAAGTTTCATCCACATGATGTAAAGGCATTCACGCTGTTTTCCAAGAGGCCTATGACTGAAGATTATTTTTCAAGAATTGTCTATTATATTCTATCTCAGCAGGTGCAAAGGTGGGATTCATGGCTGAATTCCAACAAATGTACTTCTTACAGAAGGACTCATGGAAATCCAAGCCATACTTGTGCCTTGGTTGTTGTTTCTTTTAATTACCATTCACACCTTCAGACCTGCACCTATGTTTATTTTTGATTAAGAATAGTGGGAGGACATGCACATCAATAGCTTTGAAGAGTTGTTAAAATAGAACTGCATTTTTCTTGCCCACTGAGAGTAACAGAGAGCTATCAAGTATCAGAGTACATGAATGACCTCAATACCCAGGCAGGGAGAAACGTCTCCTTACTTTGAGTGCCTTCAAATCATCTGTGATCAGAATTTTTAGGACTTTGTAGTTTGGATTCCAACAGCTTTTCATTCATAAAAATAAACATCAAAATTACACGAGCAAAGAATTATTTAGTGCATATTTGTTTATGCATTTCACGCGGCCATTTAAGCTCTGACTTGCGACTCAGTGCAGACCCTCTCAAGATTGATGGTGTTGTTTTGCAGGAAGAGGTAACTATAGGTTATGCTCACATCTGTTCTGTGTAACTCAATCACTTGGGCAGGCTGCAAGACAGACTCAACGCATACTTCAGCAGGATGATTTCTTTTTTCTTTTATTCCATCCTGTTTTCTTTCCTCTCAGCATCTCTTTTTCCAGCTACATCTTTGTTTGTATTAGTCCTCTCTGCACTCTGCAAAGTAAACTTGCCTCATTCTTTGCTGGTCATAAACAGGGCAATTACAAGGCACTCAAACCTGGACGGTACATACACACACACTTGCACACTTACTAGGAGTAAGTAGAAAAAAGGAAAAGGCTACTGGCGTGATAATAAAGGACTTGTTGGTCGGGGTTACTAGAGGGCAACGGCCGTAACTCCTCTCCCTGTGTGCGTGAAAGGAAGTGAGAGAGAGACACAGAACGACAGAGGGAGACAAGAATCATGTGGCTAGAGTGTGCTGTGTCCACCGCTCAGCGCTGGAAGGGAGAAGCACCCAAAACAGGGGGTGGACACTACAACTTTAAACCACAGGACTCATCATCTGTCTTCTCTTATTTTCCCAACTTACTGTAACTGACAAGTCCTCTGCTAAGGAGCCCACTGGGGCACATTTTGGAAGATTTACTTCCATCCAGGCGCCAAAACGGGTCTGGCGCGCTGAATATGGAACTAGATGAGGACTGTACGATGTCTGACTGGGAGGCCGTGTTGGAGCTGGATGAGGCGTTGGCAGGGTGGCTTCTGCAGGGTCCAGCAAGAGGGGAATGGGGTTGGGAGTGGGGCTGGGCTGCCTCAAACCTTCAAGACCCTGAGTGGGACACTGAGGAGATTCCTGCTGTAAGTTGACTTCTGCTTGTAACCCAAAACAACAAGGGGAGAAATGAAAATGTAACTTTAAAGTCACAAAAGAGAGGGTCTGTTTTACAGGCTAGTAAGCATAGTTCTGGGGTAGTTCCCCACCGCTAAATCAAACAGCTGGCTTGGTTATGAGTCATGGCTATTTGAAATCTTCTAAAGCTCACAGGGGCCTGTTGTTTGGCATAATCATTCCGTTACTATGTGAGTGACTTAATTTACCCACAGCGTAGGTGTGTGTTTGGTTGTTTCTGGACGCATAGGACTGTTTAAAAAAAAGCACGACATGACGGTGTATGCAGTTAACATGTTTGTTTTTTCAATTGAACAAAAAGAGCAACAGTGTTTCAGCTTTTCAACTTTTGACTCTCTCTTCCCATGACCCAAAGGAATATAGTTTTCTCTACCTTCAGTTTACTTCTTGTTACTGTATTATATATATTGGCAGCTATGTTTTCCTGAAACTTTCCTGCTGAAGGAAAGTATCTGGCACGGACAGTAAGAGCCCTCACTTTAGTACACATTTGGAGATTATACATCACAGGCTACTCATGTCAGCTCAAGCCAAGCAAAAAGAAAAAGTGTGATCATAGTAAAAAAGATGTGTTTCTCATCTGACCATAAAAAGGAAATATTTTATACAGTTTGGTTTACACTTGAGGTTTCATCAGTGATCCAACCCATAGCTCTTAATAAAAGCCTCATTGTCAGAAATATATTGCTCTGTAATGCAATTAGGATTTTCTTACATATAAAATCCAGTCATGGTAGCATGTGTTTTGAACGATCTGCACTGGGCTGATTTTCTGTGTCTTGCGCTTTGAGTCTCGGTAATGATGCAGCCTCACAGATAAGTCAGGCTACATACCTCTGCTTGCTGTTCACTATATTTCCATTTCCAGTCGCTGTCAAAATCCCCCACAGAATGAAAGCCATGGGATGATTAAAGTAAACAGGACATCCCGATCAAACCTGTGGGTGGTTTTAACAAGGTTATCTCACATGTTCATGGAAACAAATAACCCAGGCTGCGTGACAGAGACAACACTTGTGAGAGAGCATAAGGATGGGTGTGTGTTTTGGAGATATTCGTGTGTGAGTGGGTGTGTAGTTTCTGACTCTGCCTGTCACTGCAGGTGCTGAGCCCGACATACAAGCAGCGCAATGAGGACTTTAGGAAGCTCTTCAAGCAGCTCCCTGACACAGAGAGACTCATTGTGGGTGAGTGGACGTCATAGACACACTGGGGCCATCTGTAGACTGGCAGGATGCAGCCAGCTCGGTAGTAATTAGAAAACGATTAATCCTTGCAGAGAAAAGAGGAGACACTGACAAATACTGGATATTCCGAGTGTCCCAAGTCATGACATGTTTGTGAATATGTGTAGATTTGAAGTCAAATCCACAGTTTTCAGAGATCTTCCTGTTCTTGTTTCAGAAGAACTTATTTTTTACTATGAAGGTGGATGCTGACATTATCATACAATGTGGCAAATCGAGTTGCTTTGTTGTTGAATGAGTTTCCCAGCTCTCCTATGAATATGGTCATTGTCTGGAATGCATTAAAAAAATAAAACTGCATGTGAACTTGACATTTGCTCTGGTAAAAAGTATTTCACATCCAAAAAAATATGTCCACACAAGACAAACACTGAAATGCACAAATGACCAAGTTGTTTTCCTGTGACAGAGGTACTATTTAACTCAATTAGCAAACTGTTTTTATATAAGTAATATAGTTTCTGTGTCATATTTCTAATATCATGCTCAGTGTGAGTGTTGGTGATCTGGTTTCATGATTCCTTTGTGTTGCAGACTACTCCTGTGCTCTTCAGCGGGATATCCTCCTGCAGGGACGACTCTACCTCTCTGAAAACTGGATCTGTTTCTATAGCAACATCTTCCGCTGGGAAACTTTGGTATTGCTGCTAACCTGCCACACTTTTGTGCATTTTTATTGGCAGTATTGGGTCGTTGTGTGCATAATGGTGTGCATTTGTGTGTGTTTGCATATAGCTGACAGTGCGGCTAAAGGACATCTGCTCAATGACAAAAGAGAAGACTGCCCGCCTCATTCCCAATGCCATCCAGGTCTGCACAGACACAGAGAAGGTAAAGAATACACAAAACCTGATTGGGGCTTTTTTAAAATCATATCACTGTCACTTAAAATGATATCACCAAGGTCTAGTGATACGGTATATGGACAATACCAATACATTACGCCTGTAGGTGCTTTAATGACATCCCATTCTAAATCCACAGGGATTAATATGGTGTCATCAGTCCTTCCTTTGAAGCTGTAGCAGTTTCCACTTTTCTGTGAAGGTTTTCAACAAGATATTGGAGTGTGCTTGTGGGAATTTTTGCCCATTAATTCAGAAAAGCATTCGAGATTTGAAACACTGATGTTGGATGAGAGGGCCTGAATTGCATTCTCTGTTCTAGTTCATCCCAAAGGTGTTTAATGGGGGTTTAGGTCAGGGCTCTGTGCAGGCCAGACAAGTTCTTACACATCAGACTCATCCAACCATGTCTTTATGGACCTTGCTTTGTGCACAGGGTCACAATCATACTGAACAGAAAAGAGCTTTCTCCAAATTGCTCCCACAAAGTTAAAAAAAAATAGAATTGTCCAAAATGTCTTGGTAAACTAAAACATTGATTTTCCTTCACTGGAACTAAGGCGCCCAGGCCAACCCCAGAAAAAAACAAACCCATAGGATTATCTCTCCTCCACCAAACTTTACAGTTGGCACATGTACCTACAAACCTGTAAAGCACATTCTTGCTGTCCTGAAATGCATCCTGTTTTTTGTCTTTTCCAAACACTTTGGTTCCCACTGCCTCAAACATGTTGCACTCCAACAGAGCTTAGCAAACACACACCGCTTTGTCAGGCAGGTAATGTTCTCCTGGCATTTGCCAAAACCAGACTCATCCATCAGACTGCCAGATAGAGAATTCTGATATGTCACTTCACAGAACGTGTTACCAGTTCTCCAGAGTCTAATGGTGGCATGCTTTACACCACTCCATTCAATGCTTGGTATTGTGCTTGCTGATGTAATGCTTGTATGGAGCTTCTCAACCATAGAAACCCATGCCATGATGCTCCCAGTGCAGTTTTTGTGCTGATATTAGTGCCAGATAAGGTTTGGACCTCTGCAGTCCGCGGGGCATTGACAACTTTACACACTATGTGCCTCAGCACTCAGGGAACCGGCTCTGTAAATTTACGTGGTGTGCCATGTAAAGTTGAGTTGCTGTGATTCGTAAACACTTCAACTTTGCAATAATACCAGTTACAGTTGATCATGGAATATCTAGGAGGGAAGAAATTTCTCAAAGTGACTTGTTGCAGCAATGGCTTCCTATTGCAGTACCACACTTGAATTCATTGCACTCTACAGAATGATTAATTCTTTAGCAGACTGTGTAGCTAAGTTCTTGATTTTATATACCCGTGGCAATGGACTGAATGAAACACTGGAATTCAATAATTAATAGTTTTGTCCACATAGTGTACCTAGTCTATTTAGTAACAGGAAGATATTGATTTCCTCTTTTATAGAGGGCTGAAACTACCATAAGTAAACATTTTAAAGAAATATATAAATTACTCAATAAAAATATTTATACGGTACCAGTCAAAAGTTTGGACACGCTCTGCTTAGTGGATTGTTTCTTTATTTGTATTATTTTCCACATTTTATAAAAACGAAATAATCACAGCAACAAAACAGCATCAATTGAGTTCTTCACTGAGTAAGTTGATAGTTCATACTGAGCTAAGAAATTGTACCAGCTTCGCTGCATTTTGTTGCCAGGTTAGTTTCCTAATAAAGAATAAATCAACAGCCCACTGTAAAGAAAACTAGACACTTAAAGAGGTGCCCCCAGCCAGCTTACCCCCACAGTCCAAAGACATGCTTGGAGTTAGGTTAATTGGGGATCTTAAATTGGCCATAGGTTTGAATGTGAGCGTGAATGGATTTTTGTCTCTCTATGTTAGCCCTGCGATAGACTGGCGACCTGTCCAGGGTGTACCCTGCCTCTCGCCCCATGGCAGCTGGGATAGGCTCCAGCCACCTTGAAATGCTGATTGGATAAGAAAATGGATGGATGAGCAAGTTTTAAGGAATGTATGTTTTCCTAATTATTTTACATTTATAAAGAATTTAGCCCACTGGCTTCATGTTAACTGTGCACAATAGTCAAATTATTCCATTTTGTGCATTTGTGCATCATAGTTCTTATTAAATTTATGTCATCTGTTCCTTCAGGTGTGTCCAAATGAATGACTGGTACTGTATATCATTAAATGTACTAAAAGTAATTTTAGAAATTAATGAAGGAATACACTAATGTATAAACTGGTATTTCCAGCCAGGAGATTGCCACAGAACTGAGGAACGTAAATCTAGGTGAATGACTATTTCTTCATTGTAACAGTTTTGGCTCTGTATTTTATCACTAATACAGTGGCAAGTTCCTGTCACCAGTGTACCCACATTCACTGCCCATATGTTGCTTAATGAAAATAATCCCAGACTAGAAGGACCTAAGCATAAAAAATGTTCTGTAGTTTCTAGTGTTATTTTAGTTCCATGCTGGCTAATACATGATCACTTTTCACTCTTCACAGCACTTCTTCACCTCATTCGGAGCCAGAGATAGGACGTACATGATGATGTTCAGACTGTGGCAGAATGCACTGCTTGACAAGGTCAGCAAAAAGTTCATGCTGTGGCCAATATTTCTTTGAAACAGGGATTTTTCATACTGTTGTCACACAAAGACTGATAGTACAGAATAAAAAAATTGCATTGTGCTGTGGAGTAATCTCCATCCCCTGCATTCCTTATCACAACTGATTTGTGTATCTTCTGCAGCCTCTGTGCCCCAAGGAGCTGTGGCACTTTGTTCATCAGTGCTATGGCAACGAGCTGGGTCTAACCAGTGATGACGAGGACTATGTTCCCCCCGATGACGACTTTAACACTATGGGGTAAGTCTGGTTATGCTGCTGCATCAGTTACTATGGCTACCACTATAAATATTGTTACTTGGTCACCTAATTTCCCAACATCCAAAATAACTAGTGGGGCCAATATGACCCATAGTGAGAAATGCTCACATGCTCTATCACAGACAGGAACACAGACTCACATGCACAGTTACACACTGAATACCTGTTTCTCCTCCACTATACACTCAACATCTTTCTCTTTTAAATTTCACTACATTTTGAGGAGTTTGTCTTAAATTTATTGCTCTACCAGCTGGCCAGGAGAGTTCCACTTAATTACAGTCCCAAAAGCAGGGATATGATGGAATCATCAGCACCTCCACAAATCATTTGTGTCATTATGATAACACAAAAACTATTTGACACAGGATTTTGAAGTTCGGCACAGTGAAGGGCCTCCCAGAGGTCTGGAACTGATTAGATTTTCAGCCATTATGAAAATACAACTTGGCCACTAGATGGCCTTATCTGTTAAGAAATTACTTTAAAAAAATCTACAAACCTTATTGTGATCGATTTCATGTAAAAACTATTTCTTTCTACTGAACCAAAATGGCCAACCATATCTCTTTGCAGGAGGAAGTATGGCTGTACCTGGCATGCCCCTCGTGGATCTGTAATGATAGCTTGCTCCTTTAGATCAGAATCAGAATCAGAATCCCAAGGGGGGAAAATAGGTGTAGTTTGATAAAAAGAAAATCATTCCTACATGAAACTGTGCACAACAAGATTCACAGATTCTTTTGAGTAACTGGGTCATGATTGCTACAAAGAGACATGTGATGCTGAGCATTCAAAGATATTTTGGGGGAGGGGGCAGAGTTCAACATCCCACCAGTCCATTCTAGCTGTATTATAGTCAAGAGGAGGCAGACATGTCAACAGCTGCTGTAAGTTCTTGGCCTGTCTTTTTTGTCTGTTGCCTTCAGGTTCAGTGAAGAGATTCCCAATGAAGAGAATGAGATCAACAATGACAACTTGTCTAAGAATAGTGTAGAGGCCAAGCCTGAAGGGAGCCCTCCTCCAATACAAAAGAAGATCATCCCAAACAGCACTATCCCCAGCCCTGGCAACCATGATACACCCATCACTGTAAGTTGCATACAGTATATTCGATACTGTGTTTCAATTGCGGTGTGCAAAGATCAAATCACATGCAAACCCTTCCTCAGAATAATGTCACTATTTGACAGTATTTAATGTGGAGTAACATTCTTGCTCGATTCTTTTCCCCAGTTTGACCTCCCAGCTGAGGAATATGCAGACTGCCTACCAGATGGTGAGCTACTGGCTGTGCCTCTGGTGGTGGAGGAGAAGAACGAGATCAGCGGGCCTGGTGGTCCTGCCCCATCACCATCACTAGACTTTAATGACAATGAAGATATCCCTACTGAACTCAGCGATTCCTCAGAAACGCATGATGAGGGTAACTGCAGACAGTCGACAGTCATCTTTTTCACTGATTTCTGCAGTCATAACAGGACAATGTTGATGCTGATGACATGATTTAAAAAAACAAGCATAGGAATACTCCTCTGATTTTACAAACTGTGTGCTTCTTGGTGTGTAGGCGAGGTACAGGCCTTCCATGAGGATCTCAATGGCCGGCAATATATCAATGAGATCTACAAGTTCAGTGTGGACAAACTCTATGACCTCCTTTTCACAGAGTCTCAGTTCATGAGTGACTTCATGGAACAGAGGCGATTCTCAGGTCAGTACTCCTGATGTTTCTGCACATAGTCATGTTTGAACTTCATGGAAATAATGCAAGCTAAAGAAGACTTTATTAAAATTGCTGTTCAGATGTAGTGTACCACCCATGGAAGAAGGAGGATGAGGGAAACCAGACCAGAGAGATCATGTACACCATCTCACTGTCCAACCCCCTGGCTCCCAAAACAGCCACAGTCACTGAGACACAGGTAAAGTCACATCGACCATATCAGAAACATGTTTAATTATTTATGCGTGACATTTATGGATGCCAGACAGTCAAACCACATTTTGCTTATTCTATCAGACTTTATACAAAGCCAGCCAGGAGAGTGAGTGTTACATCATCGATGCTGAGGTCATCACACACGACGTTCCCTATCATGATTACTTCTATACTCTCAACCGCTACATGCTCACAAGGGTCGCTAAGAACAAGTGTCGGTTACGGTAATTGATCATCTCCTACTCTTGTGGTTATCTTTAACTGTTTTCATTATTTTTAATTGTCTATTGTTTTTTTAATCAGTTTTAAAATTTTCCTAAGTTGCATGTTTTGGCTCATTTTATTGCACTTACAAAGGCTATGTGTGTATAAAAGCATCCATATTCTTCTCTTAGGGTGTCAACAGAGCTGCGTTACAGGAAACAGCCATGGGGGCTGGTAAAAGGCTTCATAGAGAAAAACTTCTGGAGTGGGCTTGAAGAAAACTTCCGCCATCTTGGTAAACTTTAAGTACTGTTAATCCACTAGTAAATGATGATCACGTGATGCAATGGACACTTAACATGAGACAAAATGAACATGTTATGTGGGCACATTAGCAGTATTCTTGTCTCCTTTCTGAAAATATACTAAATGCTAAAAGAGAATTAAATAAACAGATGCATGTCAGTGACTGCAGCATGTGAATGTTTCTAACAAATCTTCTTTAACAGAAAGTGGATGGGGTGTTACATGAATATGTAACAGACCTCTTCTTTTTTCTCAGAGTTGGAGTTGTCCAAACTGGAAGAGATACTGATGGAGACACACCAGCTGTCTCCAAAGGCAAAGGTGGCAAAGAACTCCACGGTGAGACGAAAGAAGAGACCTCTTCCTCACATGCGCAGCCAGCATCTAGATGAGGCCCTCAGCCCTGTTACCACACCGACAGATGAGGAAGTGATTCAGAGGATCAAACACGTGGCAGGCTCCACACAAACGAGACACCAGAGTCCAGAACACCTGCCCGGGGGCTTCGCTCTGTACAGCGTCTCCAAACTGCTGCTCATCATCAGCTTTGTGTACGCAGCTTATCACAACACACATATGAATGCTTGCATAGTTGTCCATCAGGATGTAAATGCATATCTGACACATGCTGACATTTCACACATTTCAACCCTTTGGATGACATAGAATTGAAAATTAAAGCTTTCCTTTTTTTCCTTACAAATATCATATTATTGTTCTTTTGAGCGTAACCCCTTTCTCCTCTTCTTTCATTGCCATCCCTAGGATCTGTCTCAGGTATACATTTATGTTTTTTGATTAAACATTAGGGCAGAATATATATATAGATTGGTTACAAATTAAAGGAAAAACTAAGAAAATGCCATGGTAACCAACATGTGCCTCAGAACAACTTCAGTACTTGTTCAAGTCTTTGGGGCCTCTGCAGGAGGGAAGGAACACTAATCTGAAAAAAGATATTCTTTATTTGCTGTTTTGATGGTGGTGGAGAGCACTATCTAACACATGAGTCCAAAACTTCCCAGGTGTTCAATGGGGTTGGGCTCTGAGGGCCATAGTAAGGCATGATTTCCTCATTTTTGTACTCATCAAACCATTTAGTGTCCCTTTGTGTCCTTCATGGAGGCATTTTCAACCTTGGAAGAAATCACTCCCTTCAGGATAGAAATGTTTTATCGTAGGATGAAAGTGATCACACACAAGATAACTGAGAGATGCCCTTACTCAGCTTCATCCTTAAATTTGTCACCTGTCCATATTTAGTCATTTTTGAGTGTCACATTACAGTTTAAATGTCATTTCCAGATGCATTACAGTGCATAGCAGTTAATTAGGGGCATTATGAATTATTTAAAAGCAAAATTAAGGCCTCATTTGTCGACTTTCAATCTTTTTCTCTCCTTTTCTCTCCTCTAGTCTGGTTTTACTGGTATTCCTCAACATGATGCTCTTCTACAAACTGTGGATGCTAGAGTACTCTGCACAGTCTTTAACAACTTGGCAAGGTCTGCGGTTTCATGAAAGGTAAACAGATGCATGCGTACTACACATTTTTGTCACCTATTATTGTTCAGACATTACTATATTGTAATATTTTTTTTATCTATTATAAGATATTAGAGGCATTAAGGATACCAAAACATTGTCTGCTGTAGTTACTTGGCTGTTTGCACAAAAGGCTCTAACACATTTACAGATGCATCGGGGTAGACTACATCTGATGTGTGTGATGGGAAACTTCAGTGCCTCTAAAATTAGCCCTAGAAACTGTTTGTTAGCAGACCCTTAAAATGGAACTCATGCTTCAGTGGCTGCACCATTACAATGCATATGTGTGTGTGTGTGTGTGTGCGTGTGTGGGTGTGTGTGGG